>JAOEJI010380530.1:0-10403 GCA_025448255.1 Umimayanthus chanpuru
GGGGGTGTTAAACACCATTTTCTTAAAGGAAGATGTTTGCTCAAGCTGGAACTTTGAGAAGGGTTCAGGGACATCGACATCAGAAGACAGTAATTGTGAGAATGTACCATGTGATCCCTGAATATATAGTTGATATTATTTGTTTTTGGAAACGTTGGACAAGCTGAGAAGAAGATAATAAAAAAAAAGATTTTAAAACATGAAAATTCCTGCACTAGAAATAAAATCTAATAACACATCTAAGTAATAGTTAAGATTGACGTAAGTGATGAAGATCCAAGAAAAAAAAGTGGCAAAAAAATCAGTTGTTTTCTCGAATTGCAGTCAGTAAAGACTCTGGAATAGGTTCCAAAATGCACAGAGAAAGCCTGGAGAGAAAGATGGTTTCAGTGAGATTTTGAGTGACTCTTTGAACCGTGCTACATCAAACAAAGAAAATGGGCAGAAAGAGTTTTCAGAAGAGTTTGGGTTTTAAAGATTTTGAATCTTGGAGTGACTCAGCAAACCTAGTGGATTCGCTGCATCCGTTAACTTAGCAGAAAAATGTTTATCAAGTGAAAATACGAACAAAGAGTTGAAAAAGAGAACGAATGCAGACAGCAGTTCAGTACAAACTCTTCTTGATCGTTCTTCCATTGTATCCGTCTTGAATATCAAAGATAACACTTGTACATTGTGAATTGGTCAACGTGTTCCAGTGGTATAATTTTCACTGCCGCAGCGTTGATGTGTATGTGGTTTTGGATTTCCTTTTGCTGGTGTTCAATCCTATTTTCTTTGCGTTCATACTGAGGTCGTCTGATTGCTCCTGAAAGTGGGTAGGTGTAGAAAAAAGGATGACAACGCCATCAGCGAAATCAAGGTCTTCTAGGTGGGAGTTCATGGTATTCCACGAGAACATATAAAGGTTGTTTGTCGCATTACTCAGTCGATGGTAATCAAGAATAGAATAGGTGAGAGTATACAGCCCTGGCGCACACCAGATTTTATTGGAAAAGTTTTTGTAATGGTATTTCCAAAGATGACACTGCATTCGAAGTTTCGTGGAACATCTTGATACGGTTGACGACCTTTGGTGGCATTACCGCATGTTCGAAGGATCTTCCACAGACTTTCACAATCAATAAAGCTTATGAAAAGTGGTGTGTTTTATTCTAGGGATTGTTCCTTAATGTTGCGTAGAACAAAGATTTGATCCATGCATCGTCGTCCTTTCTAAAACCCGCCTGTTCCTCTGTCAATGCTGTGTCGATGGCTTTGTCAATGCTCTTACGTAATATCCTGCAGAATATCTTGCTTGGTACAGAAAGTAAAGTAATTCCCCTCCAATTGTCACAGTTGCTAAGATCACCATTCTTTGGCAGTCTGAATATAAGGCCTTGTCCCCAGTCCTTAGGATTTCCTTCTTCCCAGATTTTATGGAACAGGTCACTTAGTACCCTAGTTGATGTACATATATCTGCTTTCAAGAGTTGAGCTTATAGAGAATCGATTCGTGGAGCTTCTCCACTCTTCATGTCTTCAATTGCTGAACGAACTTTTGCTGTGTTTGGAGGTCTAGTGTCGATGTCAAGATATACTTCGGAAGGTGGTGGATCTGCTGGTTCATCTGGATCTGGTCGATTAAGGACTTCTTAGAAGTGTTGCACCCATCTTGCAGCTTGCTCCCTTTCAGTTGTTATTACCTTTCCCAATTTGTCTTTTACCGGCATGGTGTGGTTTGTATTGTTACCCTGCTCTGATGATTCTGTCGCTTACAGGCTCCCATTCCACAAGGGATTTTTCCGTACTTTTGCTGATAATAAGGGCAACACCATTGGCACGAAGATTTCCTTTTCCTGAGAACAGAATTATAAAGCCATTTCCTGTCTTCTTCCTTCCTGCACCAGTCCATCTACATTGACTAACTCCAAGGATATCCAGGTTGTATCTTCCCATCTCCTTAGTGGCCTGTGCTGTCTTACCACTTTCAAACGGACGTTCCAAGTTGCGATTCGTACCACTGATTTGGGCCTCACTTAGTGTTCATTTATATCGAGCAGCTTCAAGTAAAACTAATTTGTTTATTAAACAACTGCTTTTGGTGCTATAGGAAACGTTGTCATTTTCAGTTTCCTAACGGTACATTTCTACTAAAACAAGTAGAACACTCACAATCGGTTTCTATGAGTGACAGTCAACGAGGCTTCACTTTGACTGCATGTATGTATACCAATACTGTACTCAACAGAAAACGCTAACTCATGCTCTAATATAGTTAATCAGGTTACCTATTTGAATGGAAACAGTGTTTCTCAGGACAAAATATTGCGTGTTTCAAAACTTCAGATTGCAAGAAGAGAGCCTGATTATAGACCAGAAACTCTCCTCGACTTTGGCTCAGGAACTGGCACTACAGTATGGTGAGGAAAAACTGCCTTTGACCGAATAACGACCACAACAACCGTAATAAGAACAACAAAGATTTGTAGGGATGTTTGTAAACTGAAGAACAACCTACTCTAAGGGGGTCCCATCCCAGAGTTTGTTTCCCAGTAAGACAAGCAAAATCTTCCGGGTTCCATGTTGCTGATAGTTTTCTCAGAGCGACCCCTCACAGTTATAGTATATCTTCCTCTGCAATACACTGACAATTGCAGTTCGTCTACCCTGCAAGCAGAGATCTGTCATATCACTTCAAAGATACGTGTAAGTTAAGTGTCCTTATAAATTCGATGCTCATACCAATCCACTGTTTGCAAGACTCAAAATATTAAAACTACACGATATAACATTTCTATATACATGTACTGCATGCTTTATGTATCAGTTTTGAAAATCAAGTCTACCAAAATCGTTTGGCAACTTTTTCACTCGTACTAATACCAGACATAGTTATCATACTCGTTTATCTTCAAAATCTTTTTTGCTCTTCCAAATAATTATTCGAACAAACCATGGAAAATTCAATATCAATTTTGTGGTTCAGAAGCCTGGAATGAAGTTGATGAATCAATGAAAACTTTAAGTTTCTGCTGCTTCAAATGGGAACTTAAAGCACAACTCTTATTCAGCTATTCTAGAATTCACTGACAGTAACTGAGTTAAGTGTATAATCTTTAGTCTTCGGTTTCTGTCTTAATTTGTAGTAAATACTTGATTACCCGTCAGTTTTCCTTATTCTTTCTTCTACTCATTTTGTATGTTTTGTGTTGTGTGTGTGTATGTGTGCGCGCGCTGTGTGTGTTGCCTGAATAATTATAATAATATAGTACATGTAGTTGTACTTCCCTGACAAGTTTACATTTGACTTCCAATAAAATGGGTACCCGACTAGATTAGCTCTTAAACCATCCACTATTCAAATTTCCTAATACTGTCATCTATGTATATGTATTTTACCTATCGAACTAAGTGGAAAGAAATTGTTGTTGTTGTTGTTGTCGTTGTTGTTGTTGTTGTTTCTCAAAGGCATTAGAGCTATCACTTGCCACCCTTATTACTAGATTCTGAAATTTGAATGCTAAGTACTGATTGGAAAGTAGTGGGACAAAAAATGCATTCTTAAACCGTTTCAACGGAGCAAGGTGAAACTGTTTCGCATGCATTGATGGCTGAATGTCTTGTGGTCGGAGAATGCTCCTGCACATTGTTTAGCCGGATACGAGTCAGTATTTTGTGTAGTGTTCCAAGCAGATTGCCCTTGTCATTCTTCCAATCTCTAACTGCCAATGGAATGAAATAATATTTTGGCTTGAGGTTTAATAAAACAAAAACTATACAACTGTTTCATTAGCAATCTACATATTCTTCAAAAACAGCAATTTTTGCACAATTTACTCGGTGTTTGTTTTCAGATACGTTTTTGTAACGCCCACCCCTTTCTCGTGAGTTCCGCCGCTTCCCTGTAAACGTTTATTGGACGTTGAGCGTTAACAAACCGATTTTCTGACGGCATCAAAATAAGGAATGAACTTACGACGTACGACTAATGGTTCATCACGTCAATTACTAGGGCTGCACACGAGAAGTGGGGTGAATACATTCAAGAATATCAGTGTGTGGATATTTCGGAGGAAATGAACAATGCTGCAGAGTTTCTTCTGCGAGGTGAACATGTAACTTAAATAATTAGTTGTTATATTGCTGTTTCATAGGAAAGGTTGGACTTTGAAGAGTGTAACAGTTCTAGATTTAATTTACCAAAAGAACTTATTTGAAAATATGGCTAAACATTTTTGATGTTATAAAATCGAAAACAAACATTTCTTTTGTACTTGAACATCATCAGGTTGATTGTCCATCATTACAAACCTGATGATAGTTAAGCATACCGCAAACATTTGTATTTAATTTAGTTTAATACATCAAAAGGTTTTAGACATTTTTTTAAATTTTTTATGATTGAGAATTCAGTTTTACAAAATAACTTAGTTTCGTGATTTTCTGTTTCTGTTAGCTTTGTGTAATGCAGTACTCCATAAAGTACTTTTCCGATTTTCACTGTGTCATTCAAAACAACTCTCGATACCACCTTATGCGTAATATTCCGTTTTCAGAAATATTCATTTTATTTATCTACACCAAAACGATAGCCGTGCATGTTCATAAATATCCCAAAAGATCTGCGTACATGTATTCTGTCCTTTCAAATGTGGAAGAGAGGTGAAAAGTTAAAAAAAATGTATGCGTTTTATAACGAAAACAACTTAGTGTGTACCAGCTCTTAACCAAGCAAGTTTCCCATACTGTACTGCCATACTTGTGAAGATGATGAGATTAGCTTTCCAGCAGTGAGATTAGGAATATAGTTTTAGTTTCGCAGCTTTTGATAAAAATAAGAAGAGCAACGACAGGGATTTGTTATAAAAATTCGTTGTAATTGTTCTTCTGGTGCAAAATCAAAACTTCAACAATTCTGAGATATCGAATTTAAGACCTATATTTCCCATCTAAAACTCATTATCCCTTCAGAATTTGATCAGTCATTCCAAAATCACCTTTTCAAGGGAGAAACAAAGGAATCTATAATCAACCCAAGTCCCGTTCTCCTGTCCCCTCTCGCCCTGTTACTTACAAACTGAAACACAGATTTTGTTCATTGTACATACAAGTACAGTTTATTCAATTGGTAACTACTTGTTGTGTACAGGAAGTGAAGGTCTCCAGAGTCCGCTCCACATTCCAAGGGTGTATTTCAAGAGGTTTCTGCCAATCTCGAACAAAGTGAGTATCATCGAAATTACAGTCAGTTTCTTACTTCACTACCTACATGTGAAACCCCTGAGGGATAAAATGATGATTGCTATAAATCCGGCTGTAGATCAATCATATTTTTTGTGATTGGAACAGCACCAACTGCTGGAATGTGCGGATGTGTATGAAGTAAGATTTAGTTGATAGCAGGTCAAATAAAGAGCGACGAAAACGCCTCAGGTCGAGTGGTAATGAAAGCAGTGGAGTTAAATTGATATTTGGATTCTGTAACTTGGTACTGTTAGCGATTTTCAGGGTTCGAAGTACTTCTTGGATTCCTTGAGACTGCTTTGTCTGATGGTCGGTTATCTCAACTTAGTGTAAGTCCATTACTGAATCAACGAAACGTTTTATGGTATGCTTGCACCAGCTCCGAAATTAATATCTGTATTGGTTGTTACGGGGAAAATAGGAGTCTGCTTGGAAGTGACTGCAGAGGCATTTATCGGTGTAATGACCAGTGAAAGTACTTTTGAACCAAGAGTAAAGTTGCTAAAACACTCCGTGAAAGTTTCATTGAATGTTCCTTAGTCACTCTCTAAATATTCCGGGAGTTTCACGTTTAGAAAATAGCAGTATCCCTGCGTTTCATTAACAGGTACGGTGGCACAGATAGATTTAAAAATCTTCTCCACAGCTATTTTATGTCAAATACACATTTCAAGCCGTCACTAATGTTGATAAGGTTTAAATTCTTGTACGTTCACAGGTCACATACGATCTCGTGGTCGCATCGTACGCCCTCAGCGAGCTGCCGAAATCTTCTCTGAGGAAAGCCGCAGTTGCAAGTCTCTGGGGGAAAACGAACGACTTTCTGGTAGGTACCCATATTGTGTATTCATCCTTGCACCTTCCTGGTTTCCGTTGCCGGAATTTTCTGCCTAATTTACGTAGGGGACAAAGACGGCCATCCAGATTCTTAAAGTAACCACAGATCCGACGGATCAGTTTTAGTTTCAGTTTCAGTTTATTTGTTTTGCCAAAATAAAATAAGTAAATATTTACAATTGTTATACACAAACACATATAAGGCAAGGAAATTCGAAGAAGCCATAGGCTTTAAGGTAGAACTTCCTGATCAGGAAACACACTTAGATCATCATTCGTATAGACCACTTTCATAAGATGCCCCAGTTACCATAAACAAAAACTTCAATTCGAGGTCAAGCTCCAAGTTTTCGTACATTTGCTGTATTTTCGTCCCTCCAGCCTCGACTCAAAGTTTTTGTTTATGGTCACTGGAGCGTATTACGAAGTAGTCTATAATGGCACTGTCACACCTACTGGTTAATCGGCATATTTCACATTTCTCTGCATTGTCAGACTTTTTAACTGTGCATTTGCTGCCATTTTCTTCTTTCATCTTCTTTCATTGTCTTAACTAGCTTTAAACATTCAGTGCCTTTATAATTGTATTTAAATTATTATCAAAATAAATTATAAAACTTAAAATTGGATTAGGTCGGCTGTGCATATAGTAGTACATCTCTGCTGAAAATGTTGTATATATTTTCAGGTTATCGTTGAACACGGCAATACTGAGGGATTTGAAATAACACTGGAGGCTAGAAAACTTGTTCTAAGAGTAAGTTTAGTAAGTTAAAAGAATGTTTAAACTACCAAAATGTATTTAAGTTAAATCCCTCGAAAATAGGTCCCAGTGGACAGAAGCTACAAACCATTCTGTACCAAAGCAACTTCCAATATCAACCTCTACAACAAGCTCAAATCCATGAACAAGTTTTACATTTAAATTTGGTTCTAACATGAAAGTATATTTGTATGTCGGTTACGACACAGCAATGCACCATTGCATTCTTTTAGATTATTTAAACGTTTTTGATATTTACTTGTTTTAATTCAAATGAGGATTGCATGCACACTTAAATTTACTTTGGGTTTCAGTCGATGGCTGCCTGCTCTTTGCAAGAACGGTGTACACAAAACTATTTTATGAAGTGTCTGTCTTTTTACAGCAATCTAAAATGGGGTCCTTGCATTCTTCAAGCTACACCAATCTCCGGCGGCGCCTTTGCGTGCTGTTTGACTCTACACTTGGAAGTTATGACCTTTGGCCGATTCACCGTGGAACAAAATTGCATCCACAAAAGAAACATGTGCTGCCTTTAGCGATGGCAGAAACAGAACTGTCCCAAAAAACGAGTCCTTCTTTGATAGACTTCGTACTGAAACAGATACAATGTTAGAAATACTCAAACGTGTCTTAATGTTCTAACATATTCACTGCAGGAAGAGCTTGAAGCTCCAGCTGATGATGAAAGTCACGTGAATGTTATTGAAGGTAAGAGTTGAGAAAACGTCTCAGTTGCGTAGGACGGACCGTGGTCCCGGCCCGGTTATATGAAGAGTAGATAACTTTATCCAACGGATAAATCCCTATCCAGTAGATAAAATTTGCTCGTTGTCTAATCAAAATTAAGAACGCGCAAGTTTTATCTGCTGGATAAAGTTATCCACTCTTCGTACAACCGGGCCCTGTTTTAGGACCAAGAAATTGTAAGAAGACCTTGTTTTCAAAGTTGCTTGTAAGAATCGATTTTCTAATCTTTTGAATACAGTGTTTTGCCATTTCCAAGTTTGAATTCGTTATTCCATTACGTAAAGCTGTATTCATGAACTCGGCCTCGAGAGTGAACTAAAAAACTGTCCGTAGCATCAGTCCCTTCACCCTAATTGGTCTCATTAACACAATATTATTTCTAAACTAATGTAAATGGCTTTTTTTCAGATAATGATGGAATGGACTTTCTCTTGCAAGATGATGAAATGGCAACTGGACATGTTTTTGCGCCGGTAGATTGAATTGTTTGTTAGCCAGCCTTGGGTTTCTGAATACCGAGAGGCAGCTGGATAGGGAGAGATTCCAGATTAGCTAAGGCCATGAAAATACCATTTTTGAATTTCCAAATCTAGTAGTCCTACGCCAGTTTCCCAAATCGGCTCCGTTTTGTATCTAAATTAAACATAATTATAGATATCGGAGATTAGATCATTGGAGAAAGTCTGCAAAACAACAAACAGTAGTGCTGGTAGTCCTATCGTAGTCTACTTTTTAGTATGAAAGAAAAAGAGTGGATGGAGGGTCCAAGAAATTGCGGAACGATCTTTGCGAAGTTTTTTTAAGTTTCTTTCTGACTCGTGAACTCCTAGATGTTACGATATCTTGATTCTGCCGTGCCCGAGACTACAGACATAAAGAAGCACAGTGAATTTTACTCAAATAATTCGTAATTATAGGAGAATCTAAGGAGATCGAGTGAACCCTTTATCCTAACATTGAAACCACACAGATATAGGTGGGGGGAGGGGGAGCTCGTTGATCCCATTACATTAGATTTTTGAAACGGTTAAGAATTAGCAGATACCCTTTCACATGCAATTAGTGCATGACCCACTAGTTAGTTCCTATACTAACAATCACCACTTAACATGCAAGCCATTGTTGCCATGGTAATAAATACAAAAATCCAAGATTACCGGCCATCTTGGATATTCGCTTTTTGAAGTTTTGTTTAATATTGAGAGATTTTGTTAGAAATGGCTAGAAAACATTGTTTTACATGCCAAAACTACGAAATAATCGGATAAAAATAAATAACTGAGTTTTAATCATTTTTATCCAAAAATCGATACTTTGACAGCAAACTCTATTTTCCTCATTTAGTATGATGACGTCATCAATGCCGATGTCACTTAATTAGTGGCAAAAGATGTGTTCATCATCGAGGAACAGATGTACAAAAGCGTTTGGCAATTGCTCAAGGGGTAAAATTTTGGGCTAGACAAAGCGAAGGGGAGGGGACTGCGATTTTTGCTTTCTCCTGAATGCTTGACAGTTGACAATTCTATGATCAAAATTGAAGCACATGTGTTAGAGTGGAACTCGTTACTTAGCCACTTCGTATTCGTTGACTTCTAGTGTCCCCATGATGAGCCGTGCCCAAGAGATGACATCGAGACTAGAGATCACCCATGTAACTTTGTCCAAAGAGTTCCTCTAGCTTTTTCACAGGTAAGGGAGCTGTCATTAATTCTGCCCAGTAGGTAGAAAAACTCTTTAAAACCTTGTGTGACCTAACAATATTTCCATTGTTGGCTCACTTGCTACATTTGTTATGGGTTCATGCATATTATCCATCATACATCTAATTTAGAATTTACGTTCCTACTAATAACACAGGAGTACAAGATAGCTATAGTCCAACCGTATGTTTACTAAGATGAGATGTTAAAAAAAACATCACCAAGTTTTGTTTTTCTGGAATGTCACAACTTCATTTTTTCTCGACATGGTGTCTAGGGTTTGGTTTTTCAGATTTGTGCTTGTTCGTGATTTGCATTTTTTGTGAAGTAAATTTAAATAAAGACTGTTTATCAAAGTCAAAGTTGTTGAGAGTGGTAATAAAATGCACTTTCTAAAAAAACAGATGGAGACGAAGAGTATCTTTGGTAATTACAAACATCGTATAGAATTCTAGTTTCTACCAAGTTAAAATTCTAGTTTTAGATTTCTTTATATTAGGATTTCATAGATTTATTAAAGCTTTAGATTGTTAATTTTTAATGTTTTGGGAATTTTTTTTTTCATTTTTGCAAACCTTTAAAATTTACAAGATTTCCATTGATAACAGAGTTAAAATTATCTTGTACATAAGAAAACAAATCATTTTGTACAGACTGAGGGAACTGTGTCCTAATTTAAATAAAGTCATCTCCACTTTAATATTAAACACTCGAAACAACTGTCTGCAAAGAATGGGTGTCACAGAATAACTAACAAATAGTTTTTCTTTAACTGTGACTTTTTCGGTTATCTGATTTTCGAGTTTAAAGGGTTGCTCTTGGTGATATTGATGTGGATTGTTTTCTGATTAAATGACTAAAGTTCGCAACTTCAGCTACCATGCAAGTATGACAAAGTATTTTAAAGCCAAGAATCGAATTTGTGGCCGTAGCACTTTAAAGTACCGCTACTGGAAAAGGTTTGCATTACTTTCAGTGCATAGTTAGCAGCTTTTATAGAGGCTTTTCATTTTGTATTAATAAGAAGTTGTCTTGCAGAGGAACACAGGTCTCAAAAAGTGGAGCTGCTACTCAGAGAGATTTGCCTATATTGTGCTTCGGAAGGGACAACGAGATCAAAAAGG
>JAOEJI010380752.1:0-17438 GCA_025448255.1 Umimayanthus chanpuru
CCAAGTTCTGTTGCTGCTTTCGGCGGAGAAGCAAAGCTCGTGCGAGAAGGCAAAAAGAGAGGCGTTCCGGCGAGCGTAACCAGAGAGTGGTTGAAGAACCAGTTGACATACACTCTGCATAAACCCGTGATAAAAAAAATTAAAAAAACGGAGAGTTTTCGTGAACGGAATGGATGAACAATGGCAGGCCGATTTAGTGGACATGCAATTTTGCTCCAGAGTGAATAAAGGGTACAAGTATCTTTTAACTGTAATTGATGTTTTATCGAAGTATGCGTGGGTCGTGCCATTGAAAGACAAAACGGGGAACAGTTTGATAGAAGCTTTCGAACACATTTTCAAACAAGGAAGAAAACCTACGAGATTGCAAACGGATGCGGGAACCGAATTTCTCAATCGCAAATTTCAATTTTTTTTTGCAGAAAGAACATGTGTACCACTTTGTCACTTACAACAAGACCAAAGCGCAAATTGCCGAGCGGTTCAACAGAACGTTAAAAGAGAAAATGTGGCGTTATTTTCAGAGTAAACAAACCAGGCGCTACATTGACATTGTGCAAGATCTTGTCAAAGGGTACAATCATTCTTTTCACAGGTCCATCAAAATGCGTCCAGTAGACGTCACGGAAAAGAACGCGCAAAAAGTGTGGCACACACTATACGAATCGCGATTCAGAGGGATTAAGAAATCGAAATTCAAAGTTGGAGATTATGTGAGAATCGTCAAAGCAAAGAAGACCTTCACGAAAGGATACGAACAGAACTGGACGGAAGAAATTTTCAGAGTGAGATCTGTATTGAAAAATAAAAATCCTATTTTGTACAAGTTGGAAGAGGATGACGGCGAACTGATTCAAGGTACGTTTTACGAACAGGAATTGCAAAGTGTGACTCAACCCAGCACGTTCAGAATACAAAAGATAATTAAATCACGTGGTAAAGGCAATAAAAAAGAAGTGTTGGTAAAATGGAGCGGGTGGCCTGAAAAGTATAACTCCTGGATCCCGTACAAATCTGTTCAATCTTTTGCTGAAGTGTGACCCGCAAACATGAATCGAGACAGTGGAATGATTTACATCACTTGTCCGAGCGATTGTCCAACTTTCAATGAAGTACAAAACTCTCCGTCAAAATTTACTGTTGAATTACCGGACACATTGAGATTAGAAGGAGAATGGGAATGTGCTCTAGCAGAAACTCAAATCCCTCTCAACGTGGATTCTCCCATCAAATCTGTGTGGTTGGAACACGAAGATCCGCGCAACACACCGCTCGTGTGGGTTCACACTTTTGAAAAAGCAGACACCTCCACGTTGCAAAGAGTTTACGCGCACCACGACAATTGGTACTGTTTTAATCTTTTTTCGCAAAATGATGGATGGAATGCTGATAAAAGTGCAAGAATCAATGAGTATATCACACCTGGAGATGTACTTAATGGATTACAAGATATACTCAATTTTAACGGAAAAAAGATCTTTACATTTAATCAATCCGAACGCAAGATCATTTCCATTGCAGAAGGGTTTACAGTTTTCTTCTACAAAGATCTATTTGCGAGATTTGGTATTCCCATGACGCCAGACAGGGCTTCGCATCTGTGGGTTCAATCTCCGAAAAAGAAAGACTGGCACTTTCTCAAAACTGCCAACTACGAACCGACAGTGCTACGAGCACAGATTAAATCTCTTCCCTACAAGCCTATGCATTCCTATCTCAATCTCGAGCGAATCAATAGCTCTCCCATTTTAGGATTGACATACATTATGCTTCTTTTTCAAGCTAAAAGAGATTCTCATCCAAAGGAAATTTATAGAGCTGAAATTATTCAAGGACAAATCGCTCATGACTATACACATAATGTGAGAATTGAATATGTAGGTCTTGTTTTGTTTAAGTGGATACATGAATTGCTTAAAATTAGAAGAAGAGGCAATTACTCTCAAAGTGAAGTAATACGAGCCTTAATGAATTTTTTAAAATTCCAAGATGATGTTGTAAAACGTGAAGAAATACAGTGGTTTCGTTCATATACACAAACATCGTTCACTCTCAGATATGGAACAGCGATTGTCGTTCACAAGAGAATTGCTGAAATGTTGAACATTCCATCAAATCAGTATACTCCATTGCAGGGTGAAGAAGTTGAAAAAATCGATTTTCAAGTTAATCAACTTAGGAAAGACTCGAGTGAATATAACGGATTTTGGGAGGATCACCCGGATTTTGTAGTTATCCCAAAAGTTCCTGGAAAAGGGAGAGCCGACATTAAAATCGATTGTCCAGCAAAACTCGATCCTGCTTCTCTCCAGCCAGTCCCCATTACAGATTGGAATCTGTACACAACTGCAGCTCCACTTCCACAACATGAAACAACGCGAAATTTCGACTCAATCTACGTCGACACGGATTTCGTCAAATCTCACATTGTCGGAAATACACGATCAAATGTGCTGCGCGTTGTGAAAGTGTCGGGCGAACAGAAAATAGTCAATGAAGAGTACATGCATCTGCAATTTTACCCGTTGAGAGTAAATGAATTCAGTTCTATTGCCTTCATTCTCACAGACGACAAAGGAGAAGAGATAAAACTCAGCAATGCAGTCACAACACTCATTCTCGCATTGAGGAAAGTCGCGTGAACATCGCAAAAAAATGGGATACGGTGACATTCAAATCTATAGAGGATTAGGAAGACAATTTCCGCAAGTTGGAACAGGTATTGGGGGAGCTTTGAGACCGTTAATAAAAAGTTATACCCCAGTGGTTGCAAAACATGTGAAGAAAACTGTAGCACCTATTTTACTGAATGCAGGAGCCGGTTACCTTGGTGATCTAGCTGCGAACAAGGATCCAAAAGTGGCATTCAAAAAGAGGAAACAGCAAGCGCAACGTGCCGTTACGAATGCCGGGAGAAAAGCCATAAAAAGAAAAGCGACTAGTGTGCTATCTTCATTCATTCCAGGATTTGCAAGAAGCAAGAAGAGAAAGAAACAGTCATCGAAAAAGTCTAAGAAGAAGTTAAAAAAGAAACCCGCAGCTACAAAACAGACAAGAAAAGGGCCTACGCCGCCAAACGAAAAGAAACAGTTAGACGCTTTTAATTTTCTATAACAGTGCCTGGTCCACTCAGAAAAAAACTCTTTAATCGTATCAGGGGAAAACCGTACGCTTCTACAGTAGAAAGCGAATCTCAATCGCATAAGAAAAATCCGCAAGTCCAAAGTTCCGAGTATGACGTTTTCTCTCTGGCACCTGAAGACAAGAGCACCGAAGACACAACAGAAGTGGTCTACTCGCCAGTCAGACAGGGAACTAATCCCATCTCGTTCTCATTCGGAGAGTTCAATCCGAACTTGATTTGTCTGGCGATGTCAACTTTAGCCATTTTTTTCAAGACAACTCAAGAAGATGGGACTCCCACTGTGGATACGGATGCGTATTTGGTAAACAACATTTTCCACACTCTGTTCAAACAGATTGTCGTCAAGATCAACGGAACACTTGTCACACCGGAAGCGGACTGGTACAGTTTGAACGCGTATCTTGAAACGTGTTTTAATTACCCTAGAGATGCAAAAAAATCCTATCTCGGATTGACTGGATGGCACAAAGATGTTTGGAATCTATGGACTCTCACGATGTTGGAGAAAATACAGCTTTAGCAAAAAGAAACGTTTTCGGTAATACAGTAAAAGGAGTGTTCGGTGTCCCCATCCTTGATATTTTCAAAACTAATAAAGTGTTGCCTCCGAACACAAAAGTAGACATAGACATTTATCTTAATCCAAATGAGAAAATTTTCATGTCAGCTGGAAATAATAACGATACTCGCGTGAAACTGTCTGTAGTTTCATCACAAATGCGTGTTGTTTACAGAGTCCCAGCACCCGACGTGCTAAGTTCGCTTGTAAAAATGCACCAGACAACCACCTGGAAATTACCACTCACTCATACCAAATTTGAAACATTTATGGTCCCTCGAGGATATACTGCATTTCACATAGACAACATATTTAGAGATGAAATTCCAGATGAAGTTATCATCTGTTCGCAAGACAATGCAAGAGCTGCTGGTGCTTATACTTTAAACCCTTACAAACTGTCGAGAAATGGCATCACTGCTTTAAAGCTGAAATTGAACGGAAAAGAACTGTTCGAAAACATGGACAAGCTGGATGGAGTGAACCAAAATCAACCCTACTTAAATTTCTTTCTTGAAGATGGTTCGCCTGCTATGAAAGGACCGGGTATCGACCTCACACAGCAAGAGTTCGACGCCAGTTTTCTCATTTACAGATTCAACCTCACGCGCGGAAAAAACGCCATGAATGGGATTGAAAACTTGCCGAGAGAAGGAAATCTCTCTCTTGACATTACACTTGGTGCTCCAACAGGTGGACCGATCCGAATCTATGCAAAGGGTGCATTCCCGCGCGCGTGCGAAATTGATTCTGATCACAACACGATTTATGCAATGTAATCTGCTGACAATGAACAAGAACTGATAATCATTATAATCATTTTTTAAGAACTTTGTATTTCCAAGAATTGAATAAAATAGAATTAGAAGATTTGTAACTGCAATGTTGTGTGAATTTATTTTATTTCCAACATGCTCACGACTATTGATATAGCAAAACGAGCTGAGAGAAATCCTGTGCTTGCCAATCAATGGGGTGGTGTGTTTGCAGCAAACAGATTCCCCAAATCACCTATTTCATACGAAAAAAAACCTATAGGATTCATTGCAAATACGGATGATGACAACAAAAGTGGAAGACATTGGGTTGCTTTTTACTTCCCAAAAGATGACAATGTAGTTGAGTTTTTTGACAGCTACGGACTCGATCCAGGATTGTACTCGCATCATTTCACTACCTTCATGAAGCAGTGTTCGCTTCAAAAAAGGAACACGCGCCAGTTTCAAGGACTATTTTCAAAGTTGTGTGGGGATTATGCTCTAGGATACCTATACATGAGAGCTGAAGGGAAAACGATGAAAAAAATAATCGATCACTCTTTTTCATCAGACACGCGATTGAATGATGCTAATATCAAATCGTTTGTTGATTTGAATATGCCGCCGCATCAATTTAACACATATCATTATCCAATTCAAATAGCTAAAATGAGAAGAAACAATCACAGACACTACATTTCGCAAGTACCCTCTTATCATGGTAGACGTGCGCTTGAAAACTCCGTTTAATGCGCTCATCGCAGGACCGAGTCAATCCGGAAAAAGTACATTTCTCGAAAATCTGATAAGACATAAAAATGTCATGTTCACAAATCCTCCTAAAACTATCATTTATTGTTATGGGAGCGTGTAGCAAAATAACTTGTTTAATCGGATGCAAAAACAGCTCGGCGTCCATTTTGTGAAAGGTTTACCGACGAAACCCATTTCACAATTGATTCCAGAAAACAAACGTCCAGGATTAGTTGTACTAGATGATTTGATGAATGATGCGAGGAACAGTGACGATGTCGTGGAACTGTTCACAAAGGGAACACATCATGCCAACACGTCGTGTATTTTCCTTGCTCAAAATCCTTTTCCTGGCGGAAAACACGGTCGAACAATCTCCATTAATACTCATTATAACGTATTAATGAACAATCCAAGAGATCGTCTCGGAATAATGAATCTATTCAAACAGATGTTCCCTGGAAATACAAAGCATGCTTTTGACGCTTACAAAGACGCCGTATCGAGACCGTACGGATATTTATTTGTCGACAATCATCAATCTTCACCAGATGCAATTCGATTGCAAGCGCAAATACTACCAGGAGAAGAGCCGAGACATTGCTATATTCTACCTAAAGTCGACATTCCAGAACATCTAAAAGGGAAAAAAAGAAAACATGACCGTATGCAAGATGGAATGGCGCGTAAAAAGAAGAAAGTCAAAGCGCATCGCTAAAATGAAAGAGAGAGCAAGACAAGAACAAGTGTGGGACACCATTATTTTCACGACCGAAATAAAAGAAATGCAGCGTGTTACTAAAAGTAGCATTGGACGGAAGAACCTGGGTTCCTATGCTCTATATGGAATGGATAAAAGAGACATGAAACAATTTTCAGAAATCACTTCATCTGCGACTTCAACGCCTAGGTACCGCCAAAAATTAAAAAAGAAGAAGTTTAACAAGAAATATGAAGAGTACAGGATCTGCTGCGACAAAACGGACGATTGATCAACCTGTGAGAAGATCTGTTCGAATTGCTAGAAAAAGAAGAAGAGAGCTAATAGCGAAAAAAGAAAAGGAACTCTTAAAAGATAATGCAAAAATGATTAATCAGCTTGAACAGGATCCAAACTGCAGCTTTTTTCAATTTTTATATCATTTCTACAAAGCGCACAAGAAGCCTGGAAATTCATGTTATCACACTTGCGGATCGCACTGGGGATAAAAAGACTTGTCACCCTTTCTGATTAACATTCGTCATGACCTCGCCGTATGAACCTGATTATGATCCTACCGATTTTAGTGATTTATTTGGAACAATTGACTGGAATGCTTTGGATGACTTAAATATAAGTGAAATTTATCCGCCCGGTAGAAGAGATGCGAGAGGACCAGGGATTGGAAAAAATATTGATAGTGATTCTAATATTCCAACACCTACTCAGACACCACCACGTCAGATAGGAAGAAAACCAGCAGGGAAAAAAGAGAAAAAGAGACCACTATCTTCTACATCTTCCAGATCTTCTAGAACTTCGAGATCTTCTAGGTCTTCTAGAGCTTCCAGATCTTCCAGACCTTCAAGAACTTCTACTCCATCTTTATCACAAAACGATCTAAATTATTATTATAATGATAGCGGAGAAGATATAATAGAACCTGATGAAAATGAATATGATGAACCGTTTAAATATTTCAAGCGAAATAGAAAAGGACTGTTGCCGAATTCCATTGTTGAATATAGATCTGTCGTATTAACATATAAAGGACAGAAAAGACCTACAGTTTACAAAGCTTCACGAAAAAGGACGCTGCCATCAAGAACACCATCAATAAGAGCACGAAGTAGATCGTCAATAGCATCATCAAGGGCATCATCAAGAGCTTCATTAAGAGCACAAAATAGATCATATGAAGATGAAGATGAAGATGAAGATGAAGGTCAAGAATAAACAGAAAAGAATCATTAAGAAAAAAAAGAAAAACATTCTCAGAGATTATTATGGGATTCCACAATTCAGATATGCAATTAGAAATCCAGTAGATACATGGCCACAATGGGCTAAAAGAATGACACTTGCACATCTTTAATCACTTTTCATAATGGAAACGTTCGGAGAGGAACAAGTCATCACTTTACTAAGCAAAGAAGGAAATGGAACAAGTTCAAACTTTGAAACGACACTTGCTAAGAAACTGGATCTTCCTGGTGAGTGGGAAGCAAAAGTGGAAAGTTGCAATTTTTTGCGAAGTACATACCCTCATGTGAGCGACGAACTAGAAAAACATCAAGTATTTGTTCAATCAAAAACAGTTATTATGAATTCACAATTTCAGTATGCTACACACTCCTATTCAAAAACAATTAATGAAGAAGAACTGAGCAATGTTAAAACTGTTTTACAACTAATGAATGTTGTACAAAAAGAAGTGACAAAGATTCTTCCAAAAAAACTTGCCGAGTCTATAGATGTGGTAGAGTATGAAGGTGGAGCTGGATTCGAAATTATGGGCGACTACACAGTTGCTGTCTCGAAAAAGATAGGAATTGCTTTTGGGTTGGCAACGGAAGATTTCAAAGTTCCATATGTTTGGATATCAGGTAATAATCCGATTCCAAATTCATACAAGATGGAGATTAACTTTGACAATGAAAATCCCATTCAATCTGTTCATCTTCTCTGTGACTTTGTTGAAGATCAGATAGTGGGAAAGAGTCTGAAACAAGTTCTTGCTACATTTCCGGCTTCAAAGAAAAAAAAAATGGACTACATGCCAAATATGGACCGAAAAAGAGGAGTTTCAGAAGAGTTTCAAAACATCGACTTGACAAAGTTAAAATCCAAATTGTAGGAAGTGAAAATCAGTCAGCAGTTCATCCGGACAGCAATACATTGGTTATCATCAAATTGAGGCCTTGCGGATGTAATCCATCCAATTTCAAGTATTATAAGAAACTGCCATAAAGAGTTCATCACATAAGAGAATCTACTTTCATCATGAATATACCGAAAGTCATTTCCGAAGCACCGTTTTTAAAAAGAGTAATCCGAAACAGGAGCAAAAGAACTCATCAATCGATGATAAGAAAAGCGACACCTAATCAACTTAAAGCAATGCAAGAGATTATTTCAAATGCCATTCAAAATGATGCAGTTCCACAATTCAAGATTGCCAAGAAAATACTTCACAAGATCAAGAAAGCAGGAAAACAGAAATTTTTCCGAGAGTTCGTCAATCCGAAAACAACACACGCACGCGTCAGGACTATCCTGAATCAGCATGGGAATGGCATCTTCAAAATTGCGAGAAGTATGGCACCAATCGCAATAAAAGGTGTAGCACTGTCAACATTGTCACCATTAGCGGCTACAGCTTACGCCTTGAAGAACAGAAAAAAATACTCAAAGCTGTTCAAAGATGACGACAATGAAAATGGCATTGTTTCCTATAGAGAAAGACGCAGAAGTGATGCAGCGTAGAATGGAAATATCACCAGAACTGAAAAAGTTAACACGCATAGAAATAGCAAAAAGGAAAATCTTGAAGAATCATAACTTAGAACCGCATGTTAGAAGTGCACTTTTACGCCAGCTCTTAGTAAAGGAGAAAAGAGCAAAACAGCAATATGAATATGATGGTGCTCCGACCGTAAGAATAAAGGAAACACCAGTATGCACACCGAGAACGCCGAATTCAATAAGAACTAGTAATGCGCCAACTCCAGCACCTTCACTGAGAACGCCAACAAGACAATCGCAAATACCAATACCGATGCCGAAAAAAAAGTTATCATTTTTACCACCCACACCGGAATCAACTCCAACGACATCAAAATTCTCTAAACTGAAGGATAAACTGTTGGGATTTTCACCGCTGAAAACAAGAGCAGGAACTGGATACAGCAATTGGAATACTTATAACTGTGAGTTTTATTTTATTTGATTCATTTTGAAACTGATTTCATTTGATCATGATAACTAAAGGATATTCTCATTCTACTCACAGGAGTACATCCCACAAGAGAAGGACTGGGAGGAGAAAGGTTATAAAACGGAGAAAAGGCAAATCAAGAAAATATCGAAGGTAAATATAGAATTTTTTTCAATCTTAAAGTACATTCGATTATTATACTCATTCTTATTTTTATTATTTTTCAGATCGCAGTTTGGAAGTGGAGGAATTATAGCATCACTCATTAAAGCAGCTGCGAAAGCAGGAGCAGGAGCTGCAGCCGGAGCTGGAGTAAGCGCTGGGATCAAAAAGCTAGTGGACAAGATGAAAAGAAGAAAGAAAAGATGAATTTTTTTGAAAACTGTAAACATTAACGATAATAAACCACACGTTTTTACAATTTAAAATTGTGTATTTTATTGAACTCTATTCTACATTTTTTTTTTCAATTTTAAAAAAGTGTTCAAAGTTCACTCGCTGTCACTTGCTGGGACGTAAATGGGAACAATTTTTGAGGATTGTTCTCCTTTTCCAACAGTCTTGGTCAGGTACTCTCCGTACTTTCTTGAAACTTTCCTTGCTTTTTTTCTTCGAGGTTTGTAATCCTCCACACCACTTTCCTCGCTGTTGTCAACATTTTGCACAACCAGCTTGGCTCTCTTTCTCATTTTCCTCGGTTTTTTAATCTCCTCAGCAGCACTGCTTTCCTCCTCATCACCGCTTTTCACTGACGGATTTGTTTTTCTCTTCCGCATAAGAGGCTGAATTTTCTGGGATTCCACATGGGGGTGTGCAGTGTCAACAATTTTTCTTATCTTGCCGCCTTTTATGTCTGACCGTTCAAACTCATATCCTTGCGGAAGAGAAACGCATCTCTGCATCATGAACTCTTTGATATTGTCGGTCATCATTTTTTTCATCTTTTTTGCTTTGTCGGCTTCAACCAGAAACTTGTCCACTTCCTCTTTCTCAGCCTGACTCTTGAGCTCAACCTCCATTTTCTCTTTCAGCTTTTTCTCTCTTTCTTTATCGGCCAGGAACTCGGCGTGATCCAGAATGGGTCTTGTCTTGATACGGTCAGCTGTTCTCAATTTCAGTTTTTCCTTGTTCTCAACTTGCATGGTGTCAATGTTACGAAGGATAGCTTTCTTTTGAACAGCCGGGAGAGAATCACCAGTTGAAATATACTTTCCCATCTTGAAAAGCTCGTCACTGTACGGGCGGTCCAGCTTGCCTTTCTCCTCTTTTTCATCTTGAATGTAACGAAGTGTTTGAAAATACTGTGGGGAAGTTTCCACCGGAATTCCGTCATCATAGACGTAAATCGGTGGATCATATCCTGGCACAATGCAGTAAGTCACCTCAAATGGTGGCTGAATGTTATGCCACAGTCTGTTCATGAAGTGTCTTTCTCCTGTCCGCTTGTTGTAGAAGACGTCATCCTTGAACTTGTAAAGCTGGGGAGTGGATCCCGGTAGGATACGGAAAGGCTTGTAATTTGGCGGAAGTGTGTGTACATCCTCTTCAGAAAATCCTTCCATATTCTTGCGGGGGTCAAACATCCAATTTGGATCGATTTTAATAGGCCTGACAGGATGACCAAGAGGACGTGCCTGATTACGATACCTGGCGATTTCAACAGAGTTGAGATACTCATTCTGCCACTTGCGGTCTTCGAGTGCGTTCGCTTCATCGGTGATGTCTAGCTCGCGCTGTCTTTCGAAATCTGTCATTTCCACCTCGTCAATCGCTTTAGAAAACAGTTTGTGAGAATCGGGTGAATGTTCCATTTGTCTAAATGTATCGTCCACCAATCAGCTTTCCGCCGAAAAATCCGTTACCCGTTTGGGAAACGTATAACGGTTTGCGGCCGGTTCTCTTATAGTATTGCACAAGTCCTGGTGTCTTGTATTTTCTCTTTCTAGATTCCTCTTAAGCACCAATTTAGTTTTACTCTTCTTTCTGGGAGGACTCTTCGGTTTAGTAGTACCGATAAGATTTAGTGCTGCGTGCCGTCTACTTCGTCTTAACGGACTGATGTGATGAGTCTTAACTGATGATTTCTTTTTTTTTGCCATCCTTTATTTCGATCTGACCAATACGATGGATTGAAAAAATAACCTCCAATGAAATGAAAGCATTCATTTATAATCACATTTCAACATGTACATTGTCCATAACTCCTTTCAAAGCTTGTCCACCCAATAAAGATAAAGCTTTTGCAAAAGAGGGTGCAGGAGTAACAAAATTAGATAACACCCAACCGATTTTATCCACGGTGGACGGTCCTCGTTTTCTTTGCAAAGCACCCCCTTTTTGTTTTCTGTATCTCTTTCGTTTTGTTCTTTTTGTCACTTTTCTCCTCCTTTTTTGAACCTTTCTACGAGCCATGATTTAGACGAATGATTAAAAGAGAATTCCACCATCTCTTTTCATCTTTTCCCAATCTTCTGGCGAATAGAGTGCAGGCGGCGGTGGTGGTACATAACGGCAGCATTTACATTTTTGCTCTGTCTGTATGTCTGTTTTTTCTGGATAGTACATAATCACATCTCCATCTCCATCTTCATCATCATAAACATAAGTCGGCGGATTACCAAAAAGAGTTACATAAGGCATGTCATTTTTAGGTTTTTCACGATGATAATTTTTTGGCCATGTTACAGTGCTTGGAAATCCTGGTCCTGTTAATGTCTGTATTTGCCCTCTTAATATCCCTATTTTCTTTTTTGGCGCCATTTTTTTTACTAAAATAATATAACCGCGGAGAACGCTCTAACAGACTGAGCTACGTTTTTATCTTGAACACTATTTTTACCAAATTAACCTTTATAAAATACATTAATAAATATTAAAATTGCGCCAAATCCGCCCGCATACATCTCCCTAATTAATCCCGCCCGCCAAAAACCCAGTAAAAACACTGACCTCCGCTATAAAGGTCACTGCTCAACCCAATCAGTTTCGCGCTATTTTTGTATTTTTAGTACCCATTCCCCTGCGCGCCAACTTTTGACCGAGCAAATTTTCTATAGTAACCCCCCTTACTACTAGCTTAGCCCGTAAATTTGTTCTCTTGATTTATATCAGTGTATTTCAAGTCATCGGATAAACAATAGTTACTTATTGAAACGGACAT
This sequence comes from Umimayanthus chanpuru, assembly GCA_025448255.1. NCBI lineage: Eukaryota > Metazoa > Cnidaria > Anthozoa > Zoantharia > Parazoanthidae > Umimayanthus > Umimayanthus chanpuru. The sequence goes on from JAOEJI010380752.1 coordinate 12,293, forward strand.
TTGCATCTTTTCGCGTGTTTTCCATTTGTAAGAAAAAACAGCAATTCTACAAAAAAAAATATAAGAAAAATCAGTTCATGTGACATCACCGTGACGTCATGCATTTGTTTACAAGAAACGTAAATTAACTATTATTGAGGAGCAGGACACTTAATGACAAATACGTTTTTGGAAGTTTTGCCATTAACCACTTGAAGAGGCTCCATAGCTCAAAGAAATCCTGTGACGACGTTGCCATGATCTCAGCAAAATTAGTAGCTAATGACATAAAAAAATTGGCTTTAGTCAAGTTATAATCGTGCCAGATTTTCATCATTTTTTATCAAAATATTACCAAACTTTACGAGAGGGCCACTTTATGCCCCCCCCCCCCCGTCTGACAGCCCCGAAATAGCCCGGTCCAGATAGGATTAAATGGAACACGATTTTTTCGAAATTTTCGGTATTTCCATTTCCAGGACAAGGTCAAAAGGAAAATTTTTTGCGGCAATTGACGTGCCCATTTGATTTTCAACCAGAATTTCCGAAAATTCTGTCGGATAGAAAACGCCCCTTGTGATACTATGACAAACCTGCCTTCACCGTTGGCAGTCGCTTTGCATCCCTTGCGGGTTTGTTTGCATTTTACTTGTATAATAAACAGAATATTGAATAATACACCTGGAGATATGAAATTTGTAATTGGATAACTCATTCGTTTGTTGCGCTTACTCGTAAAGGTTAATGCAAACGGACCCAACAAGTCACAACATTGTTAGCCAACAATGTTAGGAGTTGTTGGCACTTCTTGCGTGGACATGCAAACGAACGCAACTGCCATCATTGTTGGCGGTCGTCTAAAGAAGCTATGCATTCTGATACAGTAATCCTAAAACAAGAAGAATGCAATGCGCGTGCACAGGCGTTTTCACGAGGCCAGCATTGTTGTGGCTCCATGCAAACGGTCGCAACATTGTTGCGCTACGCTTCGCCGGTCGCAGAACAACAGAAATGTTGGGACTTGTTGCGCCAAAAGTTTCAAGTGTCAACACCTGCCAACATTGTCGTGGTTCCATGCAATCGGACGCAACATGTTGGGCCCGACAACGTTGCGTGTTGTTGGCCATCAATGTTGCATCCGTTTGCATGGGCCCTAAGACATCGGTTCGACCACTCGAAGATACGCGCACAAATGTTTATTTTCTATTCTTTTGAAGTCTCGCAATTTTTATTTTCAGTATTCTGTAGTTACCGAGTATGGAATGATTGCACTATCATACCGTGGAATCCAACTCTTAAAAAATGGGAACAATTGGAGACACATTTCACAGCACTGACGTCTTTTATTTCCACCACAAATATTACATTTTATACTCTGTTAAAAACCTGAGAGCTCTTTAGGCATAGAAAATATTTTCAATCGTTTCTTTAAATTTATAAAGCAGGGTTATTATTAACGAAAGCTCGTTGATGCAACGCTTTCCTAAATATTTATACCAAAATATTTTATACCTGCCTATAAAGACAACAAATTATGTACATCTACAGCCATTTTTAGTACAAAATGTGAATAAATTATTAGAAAAATTACCTTTTTCATCGATACAATACTAGAAATGCATTACCTTGTTAGAAGTGAAAAAATCGGCGTTTAGAAATCTTGTGTCGAACATGTACAAGTCTCGTCCAAAGTCTTTAACGAGTTCTACTGGATCAACTTGTTTCAAAACCGGTTTCAGTTCTTACTGAAATGCAGTTGCCAGCAACCTTTCGCCATGTTAAAAGCATGAAATTTCGTAGCAATCCCACAATGTACTGTGATAAATACTCAGCCTTAAGCAATAAGCTAAGTTTCGTAGATCTATCTTGTAAAACGTTGATGTTAATGAAAGTTTGTGGACAACGACTCACCCACCCTCCCCCAAACCTAAATCCAACCATACCTCGACTGTAACCTTTACAAGGGAGGGGTAGGTGGGGAGTTGTCCAGAAACCTCCTTTGGAGTATAAGGGCTTTCTTGCACTGGACAGATTTTAGACTACATTTTGTTTGATTTGTAAACATCGAGCAGCCATTCACTTGGCTCTAAGCATTGTTTTCACGTCACTGAAGTTCGTGGTTTTACAAATAGCATTCAAGGTCTTCAGGATAAGAATTTGTAATGGTAACAAGCCTACAAAAGTATACAGTAGAACTAAGCCAAACGTCTGGTCAAAGTGTAAACAGGCCCTAAATGAAAACAAAGTGTGTATCTGTTTATGCTTTTCACTTTTCCTCCAAAAATATTTAAATACTTAGTAAAACTAATTTTAATTGAAAGATCTAGCAAAGCAATCTTGGAATGTATCTTTAGGGGTACCAAACTGTCAATGCAAGCACGGCCACACTTTTGACGAGCGCGAACACTTTTACTTTTGGTAGCTGCGAAAAAATGAGCCTTCGATCCAAACATTGCGAGCACTGCTAAAATTTGTGCGCGTGCATTCGAGCACGGGCCAAAGTTGCGAGCACTTCAAAAATTCAGGTGACCATTTGCTACCCCTATTTTTTTGTTTCTATGGAAACAACTCCTTTTTTCAAACCTTTAATAATAAGGCTCTATATTTTACCAAATTGTTGACAATTTAATCTGTCAAACAGTAAAGCTAACGCGGAATTATAGCAAGCAGCCCTAGTGTAATTGCTCCCATTAAGCGAAAATCTTTTTCTGCTGCTTGTTTTAGAAAAGAATAACATCTCCTTTGTTCCACCGACGCTGAGGCAGTGAACTTAAGTTCCATATGGCAGTCATCTTGGACTGAAAATACAGGATGCCAGGGAAAGTGACAACATAACTTGTGTCACCAACACAATTCGTCGACGTCCTGTGAAAATCTTAGTTGTTTTTAAGGTTCCGCAAAATCTTTTCTCCAACATGTATCCCATATGCATTTCATCCAACCTGGTTACTCTTCATTTTACATGCTGGTCATCTTGTGCTAAAACTGTTGTGTGGTGCCAAGGAAGAAACAGCATGAATCATGATGTAGTCTGTAACTTTATCCAATCTCGTTCTTGTTCACGACAAACATGATTTCATTTCTCTCGGACGAATCCACGAGTCACTTTCTCGGTTACAAAACCATCAACGCGAGCTACAGAATAGACAAACCGCCCAACACACAAATGGTCTGTTTTCGTGACAAGCGAACTTGTCAGCTCTTCAATGCGTTTCTTTGGTAAGGAGCGCGTCCGTCCTCTCACTTGAAGTTTGCGTAATCACTGTACAGTTCTACAAACTCGTTTACAACGTCGTAACAGAACCGGTACTGGTCCTGCAAAACAAAGAGGAGGAATTGCTTTTAAGCAAAATAAAATTGTTTTGTTGGTTTTAAGACTTGTTGTAGGTTGACAATAAATATCCATTTCTGTGGCGCAAATTCGATAAGCATTTTCAAATACACCTCGCAGAACAAGTTACGCTTTACCTTAGGAAACAGAAATGACTTTAGTCCTCTTGAATTTTACAAATTTTGGGTTTGTAACAATACTCATAGAACAGAGTTTTGGCACGGCTACAACAATAGTTCTGTCACTTTGCATGGGAAATGTTTTCAGTTAATGCTCGGGGTAGATAACAATTACTTTTTGTCAGATCGTCGACTATAACGGAATGGGATGGGGAAAAAATAAAAAGAGGAGAAGAAAACGAGAAAAAATGTACAGATAAAAAAGAAAGCGGCAGAATAAAAGAAAATGAAAAACAGGAAGTGGAATAAACGACGTACAAAATCACACAAAAGAGACATGACAAAGTCAACGTACCATTGTTTGCACCATCAGCGGCCTCTGTCCCCTGAGTTTCCTGACGATCTGGAACATGTCCACAGTGCCTTCTAGTTTGACCCTCTCGATGGCCGTGCTTATCGCGCAGAACGTTCCCGTCCGACCGCTCCCGTCACTAGGGTGGGAGAATAACCAGGAGAGTAAATACGCAGTCAGGTATTAAGCCTTCATAAAGGGTAATGCCTGATAGATAGACAGACAGATAGATAGACAGACAGAGAGAAAGAGGAACGGATGGGGGTAGATGGCTGGGTGGGTAAATGGATGAATGGGTGGATGGATGGATGGGAGGGTGGATGGATGGATGGATGGATGGATAGATAGATAGATAATTATTTGATGTAGCACTGTAAATCATCAGCAAAAACACAGAGTATTTTTTTAAAAGATATACTAGTTTACATGATTGTCGTAATGGATGCAAAAAGGTTGAGTGACCAAGTCTGTTGTTATTTAATTTAAGAGATTCTGGAAGATCATTCCATTTTACTGGGTCTAATAAATGTTGTTGTTGTTGTTGTTGTTGTTGTTGTGTTGTCATTCCATGGAACAGCACCAGTGTATTTATAACTACATTTAAGGTAGTATGTTCTCATTTTTGATAACTGGAACTTATCTGTGCCTCTTAGAGAATACAGTTAGTGCTACGTTCAGTGAATACACATCGGAACGAGTTTGTGAATATGCAGCTATGAAAAATCTCTCAGCGTACCGCCTTGTTATAGCAGTCAGTGTAGAATTCATCGCCATCAGGGATATACGTAGCTTTGGACTTCTTAGGGGGGGGGGGAGCAATGACAAATTTTGATGCTGTGAAAAGCTATTTCCGGCTTTCAGTACAAACCAATTTCCCGTCGGAGGCAGCCCTGACCCTCCCCCCACCACCCCCTCGTAACCGCCCTACTCCCGGCCCTCCCTGGCTCAGCACTGCCCTGGTCATAGTTTTACGATCATGTCATAGATCAGAGTGCCCTGGTCATAGTGTCACGGTCATGTCATAGATCAGAGTGTGCATGTCACTAATCAAAATCGAGTTAAACTAGTTCATGGCTCTGACCTGCAGTGGACGGTGATTGGGCCGTTTCCAGACACCTGTTGCGACTTGGTGATGTATTTCATCATGTCAATCAGCCCAGATTGACTGCGGGCCACCGAGTTCTCCGGCCAATCCACGTAGTGGAAGTGATACAGAGTGCGGGCAGCTCCTGTCTGCATCGTGACGTTCAAAGAAAATGAAATTAATGATTGCTAGAGACTTAAGGTTACCGTATAGTTTGAGCGGTGTTTTCAATGATCAGCCTCTAACTCTGTTAATACGCGTCGGATACCCGCAAACCTATA
>JAOEJI010380753.1:0-10400 GCA_025448255.1 Umimayanthus chanpuru
GCAGAGAGGCGAACTGCTGCGGTGGTAGACTTTTACACTTTGATTTCTACATACAGTTGCTGTTCTTGCACACAAATATGAGATCGATGAAACTGCTCTTTGGATCTCAGAACTCTCGAAGTTTGAACACAACTAATTGTTGGTTTTCAAAGGCGTGAAAATTGGTTTTAAAAACCATACGGCAACCATGCCCATGGTTTCAAGCAAAAATGTCAAGGTGAAGACTGAAGCTCATACATTGCCAAGCGTTGTAGTGCGTACGTCGTTTAAAATATTTCACGCGTTTTTCGACGTACGCCCACGCATGCGTAGATTGTCACAGGCTTTGCAGATCAAGCGTAAAACATGGAGTGTAAACATGAATTAACAGTTCAAAGAATTTTTTTGAGCGAAATAGGTGTAAACAAATTCAGGTATCGAAGGAATCGGCGAGATAATTATCTGGTAAGTGAGACTGTAAGTCAGCTGTGCAATAATTAAAAGGTCGTCTCACAACAACTTTTAGCTGGCGAAGCTGAAACGACACACAGAGAACACAGAGGAGAGCCACGCTGACGACTGAACAACTTTCATCGTTTTTCAACCAATGAAATGTTTTGAAAGTAACGACGATTGACAGGTTGAGACCCTCAAACTTCAGATATAGACTCGCTCCATGTTTAAGGGTTAAATTTAAATATGAAAAAATTTTGAAAATTTAAATATCCAAGATGGCAGCCGCCAGGTGACCTCATTATGTTGCTGTGGTTGCCATGGAAAACAATTAAGCAGTAAGTGGTTTCGATTAATTGAAATTACAAGAACGCTCATTATATGTGCCAAATATCTAATCAATCGAATGAATGTTGTCAAAAGTAGAGGGGAGGGTCCGACCCCCCTCCCCCTCCCCCCCGTTATGCCTTCGTGTAATTTTTTTAGGCTTATTCCTTCTAGGGTTAAAGAAAAGAAACCAATTTTAGTATTGTTTTTTTTTTCTTTAACGACCTTTTTTATCATTCGAAACTCTATTTAGTAAACAGCTTAGTATCCTTTAAGACGCACAAAATGTAATCTCAGACAACTAACTGTAAATGTTGTGAACAAAACTCTCTCGTTTCAGTTCTGATATATTGACGCAACACTTTGGACCACATAACATTTTTTTCGACTGTTTAATTCACTTTCTGGGGAACATTGTTCCAGAAATTTTATTATTTTAGTGCAAAAGTTTCAATTAAAAATGTTTGTTCTCAGTTGTTGCTTCCTGTTCTCTTGTTTGTATACGTACACGATGAAAGGCAGTGTGGTCGAGCAGTTTAAGGTCATTCCACGGCTGTTTTGCAGTGCGCAGCTCTTCTGCGCATGAACATAAAGGAAAATTGTTAATTTTTGAGAGATTTCATTTTTCCTTGACAGAAATTATACGGTTAAATTGAGAATTGGTAAAATTAATGGGAAAGTTTGAAATTTATTCAATTTAAGCCAACTTTTGCAAAACTCGCCCCAGGCTCCCCTCGGAAAATGAACAAAAAACGCCCATTTTAGCGATATTTTGCATAATATCTCCTAAACAAGCACGGTAACCCCTAATATTTTTTTGTTTATTTCAATGACATTTTAATGATCTCAAACACTTTTAAAAAAAGACTACAAAAATCTATCGACACAAACTTGAAATATAATTGAAAACGTTTTTGCTAACACAAAAACATCGCCTTTTATGTACATAACCACAATAACGTTTCTGTTCCTTTACTGGTCGAAAGTCCAAGATTGAACTTAAAATTGCTATAAAAACTTGGGATATACTCAAAGCTACTTATTTAATTGCTTTGTTACATATTTAAAATGAAAACACAGCTTATTTGTTTGAAATAAGCAAATATATCAAATATTTTGAAACAAGGACCAAACACCTGCTATGTGGCATTAAGGGGGGTGCGTTTGATTAGCTATAGCTCTCAAACGAGGTCGAAAACCCTCCTTTTTTATTACGTCTTTTGGATTCCCTCATGATAGGTAACATATTGGCAAAGTTTGCAAAAAATCTGTCGAGCGGATTTTTTTCAGGGGAATGACCTTAAAGCGCTGATTCGTAACTCGGAGGTATCGTGTTCTAGTCCTGCCGGCCATGTGGATGGTAAACGGAACACTTTTTCCACCTCTAAATTAATCGATTATTTGCTTAGTGGTTTTTAGGCGAATAATTAATCATTTATTACAACCTTAACCCTTTTTCGGTGTTTCTGGGCCTGGGTGGAGGGGGGCTTCAAAAGATCCCCCCCCCCCCCCCTCTATAAATACGAAAGTATTAACGCTATTGTCATGAAACTTAGAGGTGTTCGAAAATGCTCGGAAAACTTCGGAAACCCTCGGAAAATTTTCGAATATATTGGAGGTTTACGAAATTTTTTTTATAACATCCCAACTCTGACACATGTCGACTGAAGATCAGATTCAAGAATTTTGATTCGTAATTTGCACTGGTGTTACTCTTTTTGCTCTGGTATTGCACTTTTTGCATTGGTGTTATTCTTTAACTGCACTGCCCTCCGCCAATCAGAATCGACTAATTTTTTCATGAATGTTATTACAAAAGAAAATAAGTATTATGATATTATGGGTGACATAGACCTTCTAAAATGTAAACATCATTCCGAAACCAGTGAATTTCTTGATAGTTTGTCTTCCCACATGCTTTGTCCATTAATAACAAGACTTTAAGCTTAACATTCTCACTAACAGCATAACTCCGAACGCAGTTAATGGTTTATTTGTCAACGGTATATCCGACCATCTACCAATCTTCACTGTAGTATACAATGAGATTGCACCTAGAAACTAGAAAGAAGCAATACAAGTCCGGGACTTCAATGATAAATTACAAAAAAAAATCTTGCACCGCCAGTTGACAGGAAAGAAATTCAAGCAACTCAGGAAAGTCCAACCCCTCCAATCACTTTTCTAATGGTCCGTCCCTTAATCGAACCAGCCCAGACACCGAAAGAAAGTATAAACAATACAGAAACAAACTCAACCACGCGATAAGAAATGCGAAAAGATCATATTTCGAGTTACAGTTAGACTCACACAAGCATGATCTTAAGGCAACGTGGAAAATAATTAGTTCAGCCATTAATAAAAGCAAACAGAAACACTCTATATCTTCCAAATTTAAACTAACAAATAAGGAGATAGATGATCCAAAGAAAATAGCAGATCACTTCTGTGAATACTTCACTAACATCGGACCGAACTTGGTAAAAAATATGCCACCTGCAAATATTCCCTTTCAAAATTATCTTCCCCAAAATAGCAGTGATTCGATAATTCTAAGCGCTATAAATAACAAGAACTTGGGGCAGACTGTACTAGTTTCGTGAGTGGGAAAGCATCCGGACCTGACAATATTCTAATAAAACTGATCAAGTATGTTTTCAGCTCAATTTAAGATCCGTTACCGCATATCATTGACTTAACTTTAAAAACTGGCGAGTTTCCGAATACGTTAAAAGTCGCCAAAGTCATTCCGATCTATAAAACCGATGATCAAGAAATACTTAGCAATTACAGACCTGTATCTATCGTTCCATGTTTCTCATAAAGTTTTGACAGAATAATTTATAATAAAAAAATTGAGTACCTAGAAGAGCATAATATACTATATAATCAGCAGCATGGATTTCGTAAAAACAGGTCAATGTCCCATTGGCCATTCTCTTATTCATCTTTTTAACAACATTACAACATCTATTGACCAGAACAAAATAACTGTCGGAATATTTTTAAATCTATGGAAAGCATTTGACACCATAAATCACGAGATCTTATTTTACAAATTACAACCTTGTGGAATTCACGGAGCTGCCCTTGATTTAGTAAAAAACTATTTTACAAACCAAAAACAGTTTAAAGACCAAAAATCGATAACAACGAAGATTAAGTGTGGTGTCCCCCAAGGCTCTATTTTAGGCCCTTTGTTTTTCATCCCATACATCAATGACCTTCCATACGCTTCTAAAATAACCGAATGTCTATTATTTGCAGACGATACGAGTATATTTTATAGTCACAAAGATATGAATACGCTTACAAACAATAAATACAGAACTAGAGAAAATAGGGAATTGGTTGACAGCCAACAAACTCACAGTGAATATAAAGAAAACAAAGTACATCCTCTTCAGACCAAGACAAAAGAGAATCAACATTAATTCACAAATAATCTTTAATAAACACCAATTTAATAACGAATACAAGATTAAGATTCTAGGAGTGTATGTTGACGAAAATTTAACTTGGACCTCACATCTAAGTTATATATAGCAACAAAAATATCAAAGTCTCTTGGAGTCATATCCAAAGTAACTGAGCATTATTTAACTATAAAAGCAAAACTCTTACTGTACTACAGCTTAATAGATCCCTATCTTACTTATTGCAATATATCCTGGTCATCGACCTATCACTCTAAATTAAATTAAATAGACTACATCTACTCCAAAAACGTGCTGTGCGCATAATATGTAACGCTTAATACCTGGCTCACGCTGCACCACTCTTCGAAAAATTGTACCTACTCGACATTTATAGCATCAATACATTTTCTATTGCCAAATTTATGTCATAGCTATCACAATTCCCTTTTACCTTCATCGTTTCACGAATTATACTCCAAAACAAATGAAATACGCAAATACAATGCCCGACAAGCACAAGAATACAGAGCACCTTTTTGCCCTACTAATATCAAATTAAACAACATACTATACTCTTTAAAGGACCTTTCATATAGAATTCCCTTCCTTCCAATATAAAATCTTCAAAAACTATAATAACATTTAAAAACAAGCTTCGAGACTATCTACACTCAAATTAAACTTATTAACATATAGAATTTCATTTCTCACTCGGAATGATAATAACACATTTCATCTACACTTTTTCTACGTTTCAGTCCAATTTCATTTACATTCGCAATGGTTTTTTTCTTTTCTTTTTCTATTTCTTTTCTTTTTCTTGATTTTCTCTTTATTTTCTGTTTACTTTTGTGCAAATCCATTCATCCACCAGTGCCATAGCCTGCCACTATTGGTTGAAACTACTTGTAATAAGATACAAAGAGGAGCCCCAAATCCTAGCGGGCTCTCGGTTTCTTGGGGTTCCTCGCCACACTTCTGTAAAAAAGATGTAGATATCTCACAAAAATGTAAGACTAAATGCTGGTGAAATGAATTTTAAAAAAATTAAGAAACTTCTTCCAAGCTGATAAATTTGCCACAGAGAGGGGTCTGTTTGACTGATCGCAGGTTCTTTTATTAAATAAAACGGCACCGCTATTTCTTAGTTCATTTTGAAGTTCTTCTATCGTGGCCAAAAAAAATAGGCAAAGCTTAAAGAAAATGTATGTTCGTTTCTATTTTGGAGACTGACCTTAAATAGGCCACGCATTTCTCGAAATGAGAATGGTACCCTGGTCTGTGTTTCATAATCTTTAGCTATTAAGTGAAGAATGTTTTCTTGGTAGTTGAAAGGTCCATCGAATATAACCTAAGGGCGTGAACGGCACATCGAGTAGAACAACTGCAGTAAGTCTTATATTTATAGAAGTTAGAAGATTGTTTTATCGATTTTACTGCTAAGTTAAGGTTTTAAGCAAACTGATAACGCTCGCTCTCATTTGATCCATAATTTCTTGCTTTTGACGAATGAAACTGTTTCAAGAACTTCAACTTATAAGTTTGAAATTCAATGCTCAGACGCTAAGTTTGTCTTGCGCCACAGCAAATTCTTTAGATCTCTGAAAAGTGTTTCTGAATTATTCATTCCAAGTTGGAGCAAAACTAGAACCATGCTTGTTTTAGATCGTCCATACTATCACCTCCAAACCGTTTTGTCATCACTCTAGCCTTCCGTCTCTCTGTTGCCACCGTGTCTGTTAACTTGCATACAACATTTCTACATTCCCTACCTTTTGCTGTCTCCAAACCCTTCTCTTTACTTTCTCCGTAGCTATATTTTCTAGTGAACTTAAATCGTCATCGTCAAAAACTATTAAAATGTTACTAATAGACAAGCAGTCTTCATTTTGACCATTTACAATGTATAATTATGACACATGTTCTTAGACTACTGCTTCGAGAGTCCGCCGCAATGTCAAAGAAAGTTTTTTCAGTGTTCGTTTGAGTAAAGCCTTTGATCAGTTCAGTATTTCGTTTGAGTTCAAAACCATACGTTGCGTTCGATTTTTATCTTTGCAGAGCTGTATGGTTTTTTCAGTTCCTTTGTGAGATCGAACTGACGCTTCAAATTCAAAAGCAGTAAAATGGAAACTGACCGTGGCGTTCTCATTTCCTTCGGTCGAATCAGAATTTCATTTCTCCAAAGCCGTAACTGGTTTCCGACCTTGATCTTCGAAGAGTTGCATGTTTTTCTTGTTTATGAAATCGTACCGGCGATTCCACTTCGAGAGCAGCGGGATTGAAAGTCTCTATTGCTTCTGATTTCCTTCGGTCGACTCAGAATTTCGTTGCATTTCAAAGCAATAACTGGTATCCGACCTTGATTTTCGAAGAATTGCGTGTTTTTCTCGTTTCTGAGATCGAACCGAAGATTCAACTTGGAGAGTAGCAGGAGAGAAACTCTCCATTGCTTTCTGATTTCCTTCGGTCGAGTTGGAATTCCGTTGGACTTCATTGCCGTAACTGGCATTCGAGCTTGATCTTCGAAGAGTTGCATGTTTTTCTCGTTTCTGAGATGGAAATGACGCATCCGTTTCGAAAGTAGTAGGAAGGAAACTCCCCATGGCTTTCTGAACTCTTTCAGTCAAGTCAGGCTTTCGTTGAACTTCAAAGCCGTAACTGGTATCCGACCTTGATCTTCGAAGAGTAGCATGTTTTTCTCGTTTCTGAGATCGAGCCGACGATTCCACTTGGAGAGTAGCAGGAGATAACCTCCTCATTGGTTTCTGATTTCCTTCGGTCGAGTCAGGATCTCTTTGGACTTCAAAACCGTAAGTGGTATCCGACCTTGTTCTTCGAAGAGTTGCATGTTTTTCTTGTTTCTGAGATCGAACCGACGATTTAACTTGGAGAGTAGCAGGAGATAACCTCCTCATTGGTTTCTGATTTCCTTCGGTCGGGTTGGAATTCCGCTGGACTTCAGAGCCGTAATGGGCATCCGACCTTGTTCTTCGAAGGAGTGGATGTATTTCTCGTTTCTGAGGTCGAAAAGACGCATCCATTTCGAAAGTAGTAGGAGGGAAACTCCCCATGGCTTTTTGAACTCTTTCGGTCAAGTCAGAATTTCTTTGGACTTCAAAGCCGTAACTGTTATCCGACCTTGATCTTCGAAGAGTTGCATGTTTTTCTCGTTTATGAAATCGAACTGGCGATTCCACTTCGAGAGCAGCAGGATTGAAAGTCTCTATTGCTCCGGTCGAGTCAGGATCTTTTTGGACTTCAAAGCCGTAACCGGTGTCCGACTTTGATCTTCGAAGAGATGCATGTTTTTCTTGTTTCTGAGATCGAACCGACGATTCCACTTCGAGAAGAGTAAGAGGTATATTTTCCATTGCTTTCTCATTTCTTTCGGTACGGTCAGAATTCTGTTGGACTCCAAAGCCGTAAGAGGCATTCGAGCTTAATCTTCGAAGAGTTGCATGTTTTTCTCGTGTCTGAGATCGAAATGACGCTTTCGTTTCGAGAGCAGTAGAAGGGAAACTCGCTATGACTTTCGGATTTTCTTCGGTCAAGTCAGAATTTCGTTGGACTTCAAAGCCGTAACTGGTATCCGACCTTGATCTTCGAAGACGTTCATGATTTTCTCGTTTCTGAGATCCAACCGACAATTCCACTTTGAGAGCAGTTGGATAGAAATTCTCCATTGCTTTCTCATTTCCTTCAGTCGAGTCAGAATTTCTTTGGACTCCAAAGCCGTAAGGGGCATTCGACCTTGATCTTCGAAGAGTTGCATGTTTTTCTCGTGTCTGGGATCGAAATGACGCTTCCGTTTCGAGAGTAGTAGGAGGGAAACTCACTATGACTTTGGGATTTTCTGCGGTCATGTCACAATTTCGTTGTACTTCAAAGCAATAACTGGTATCCGACCTTGATCTTCGAAGAGATGTATGTCTTTCTCGTTTCTGAGATTGAACCGACGATTCCACTTGAAGAGCAGAAGGAGAGAATCTCTCCATTGTTTTTTGATTTCCTTCGGTCAATTCAACGTCCAAACCCGAATTTTGTTTTGGTTTGTCGTCTACGGGGAGAAAAGATACATTTTTTGACCTAACTCCCGGAAAATCCATTTTTGGTAAAGGCAAATTGGCTGTAAATTTAACGCGATATTCTTTTTCTGTTGATTGATATGTAAAATTTCTGGTCCGCTAACTTCAATTTCTTTTCAAATATCAGTTGTTGAATGCGATGAGTTCGTCGTGGATAACTCTCCTTTGTTTTTCCTTTACCTTTCCCGTTTCGAATTCGGTATAGCGGTGATAATTTAAGCTTTTACTCTCGATAATTGTACGTGGCAAGTTCAATTTTGATGAGCTGTAAAGAAATACTCGTTCACATTCTTTGACGCCATCGGGTAGAATGGTTGTTGTTCTCATGACGTTTACTTCTGTTAAACTGCCGCATCATGGTCAGGAATAATTATTTCTGCCTTTGTGGCAATCTACTGCTCATTGGCTAACAATTTAGCGGCAAAGAGACTTGGATTCAGACAGCCAAATAGTCAGATGTCAATCAAGCTATGGAAGTGTCAAAACCGATTAAAGCTGCCAACGGCCTTGCTATTGTTGTCTGGCAGTTGATAGTTTCAATGCTATAGCGGTTAAATTAGTTGAGTCCTCATGAGACGCATGGGTAGTCAAGTTTTTATGAAGTGTTTCTAGGCTTTTTTTCAAAGAGATAGCTTGCTAGGTGCAGTATGTGTTCAATATATCAGTAAAGATCTTCAACTTTAGTCGGAAAAAAGGACACAATGTCACACTGACAGTATCCACATTAGCTAAGCCGCTAGTCATACCGCTGAAAACATAGCATATCAACTGTTTTTCTAGAAAGAAGTTTCTGGAGTTGATCGACAGCTTTCAATTTGAATCCTCTACGCGCTGTTTTTTTTTTCGTTTATGGAACTATAAACCTACGATTTCCCAACTTACTTTACGGGCTAAACTCAGGAAATCCGCTCCCCAATTTTAGATTAGAGCTTCTGTGCAGTTATCTTCACCTTCTTTTAAAACGGGCTGTCGTTGGATACTTAGTTGGGGCATGCGCAGGAACAATGATGATAAATAAATTAGCTAATTGCGACATTTAAGCGTTGAGCGAGTGGCGAGTGAGATATTACGAGAAGCGTTTGCTGATTGCAGACTAACGAATTTCGGATGGACTTCAGAGCTCCCGATCCACCCTTTGCTCCAAAAGCTTTCCCTCAATATCAATATAAAAAGTCGACATTTCTTTTTCGAAGTAAATTGAGAAATCAATTAATAAGTCAATTAGAACAGTGTAATAGAGATGTTCAAAACTCGGGGTATATTAATTACGTGACAACGTCTTAAACCCCATCCACACGCAGCCGGGTATTTTCGAAAACGGAGACCTTTTTCTCCGAATACGGCTACTGTCCACACGTAACCGGCGTTTTGGGACACCAAAAATACGCTCTCCAGGGTGGAGATTTTTGAAAACGGAAATTCATCGTATTCGTGTGGACGGGCGAAAACGGAGATGTTCAAATGCGATAACGTCATGCCTAGGTTCAAGTCTCGCTCTTCCGCACATACGATTCGAAAACGCTACGTGTGGACGCAGATTTTTTTGTTAAATACGGAGGAGAAAATCTCCGTTTCCGAAAATACCCGGCTACATGTGGACGAGGCCTTAGTCATTATCATATGAATGATTTTAAATTAGAGATCATTAAAGTGGCATCGCAAGTGTGTCTGGCAATTTGAATAGGTCATGAATGGGGGCGGAATTAAGGGGTGGAGCTTGCTTAGGCATGAAGTGCCGAATTGTGCGCAAAAGCGCGCTTTTTCGAAAAGTTTTACAAACCAAAAGAGTAAAATAAAAAGTACTACTGTAAAAATGCATCGTGTTAACACAAATAAAGTCTCTAAACGAATATAATAAACCAAACTATTTAGTCCACTAGCAGCAGCTGACAAAACATACAACGAACATTCTCGAAAATGCATTTGATACGGCAGGACCCTCATTCATAAACGCATTTACAGACACTGAAACTTTACAGATTGATATATTCCGAAGTTAAAATACTAGTGCCAAATTTCATCGAACTATTAACTCTGAATACTTTTTAATGTGTTTATTATATCTACAATAAGAGGCGCTAGCAACAGCTGTTCCAAAACGTATCTGATAAACAAAATTTTAACCCTATTCGGC
>JAOEJI010380864.1:0-10400 GCA_025448255.1 Umimayanthus chanpuru
GGTAATGGTATGTATCTCCTATCGATCTTCTGCGTCCTAAAGGGACTAAAGTTGATCTAACATGGTAATGGTATGTACAGTATCTCCCATCTGTCTTCTGCTGTTTAAGCATTATTACCAAATGTGAATCCCATGCTCTGAAGGCTGATGCTCAAAACAGACAATAATAACATTAATTTTAAGGTCACACTCATAATTATAGCACTGTTTCCAACAAATTTCCAATAGTACTTTACAATATATTTAATGTTAAAGTTTAAAAATATTAAATGAATAGTTTTAAATAACAAACTCTGATTATTACTAAATACCGGAGGGGTTGGTGCAGTTGAAAGATCTCCGTCTCCCAAACTGATTCAATCCCCAGCCTGGTCAGGGTTGAATATTTGAGTAACCTTGTTTCACGCTAAAGTTTACTCAGCTTTCAATCCTTCAGAGGTTGGTAAAATGAGTACCAGCATACATGGACTGCATTGAAGCAGCTGCCAGATGCGCCTATATATTCTTCCGGTCAGCTGGGGGTAAACTGATCATTGTAAAGCACGTTTGAGCATATTCATAAATTATGAAAGGGCATTGTATAATTGTACCACTTTACCTTTTAAGATATAGCACTCAAAAAGTTTGGAGGTTTTAGCACTAAAACAAAGATTGAATCTTATATACGGATGAAACAGTGTGGACTATGTGCATCATTGTACATTTACTTACCTGCCCTCTCAAGGTTGGGTGCAAACCACTGATAGTAGTGCTCTGCCTGTACCTCTTGCAGACACAGAATCTAGACAGGAAAAATGTGACAGCAGGCAGCTTGATAAACATCTCACTTCACAGGGACCCTGGAGCTGGGGGGGGGGGGGGCCGGGCCCCCTCAATATTTTCAAAATTATGAAGTTAGTAGGAAAGTGTTTTCAGCCCCCCTCAATATTGAGTCACTAATGCCCCCCCCAAACCCCAAAGTAGCTTCATGGTTCTTGTTTCACTTGCATGACTTAAGTGCTAAAGACCTCTAATTTCTTGAATGGAAAGAAACCAAGTATTTTTAAATTAAACCAAGTATTTTTAAATTAAAAGCAAATCACTTACATCAGCTCTGAATTCAAGAATCTCTTTCAACAGGTTTATCTTCCTGTATTCCCAGTCCAACAGCCACTCTGGATATCCATCATACAGGGAGTGGTTGTTTTTTAGCAGTTGATCAGCAAGAATGTTGTAAGACACCACAGTGAAAGTAAATCCATTTCCTTCATTTGCTTTCTGGCAATAGCTCCAACTTCTACCAATTTGCATTTGTGACTGAAAACATGGCTCTGTTATGACATTCACATCAGGCTGGGCTTGTGGTGTAAAAATATTTGGTGTGGATGACAATTCCATGGGCACAGATTGTTGTGTAAGTGTATCTGCAGGTGTAGTTCCCATTTTTTCTTGTGTAGCAAGGTCAGGTTTTACAGACAAATATGTGCTTACCACTTCCATTTTCTCAGATTTACTGCACCCAACAGGGGTATTATTACATGACTGTTCAACAAACAGTGGCTTGTTCACTCCCTGAGGACCACAAGCTTGTGTACATGTGGCAAGCTCCACATGTGGCACTGGGTCATTGTATGCAACACTATGACAACTCACAACTGATTCAGTCTCATTACAATGCTCCGAAGCTGGTCTAGTATCATGCAAGTCTTGTTTCTTGTCTTGACATAACAAAGCATTTTTGTGCTGCAAATTTAGGTTGCAAAGATACGATTCAGCATGGCAGTCTCTTGGATTGGCATGATGGGGTTCTGGTTTGTTTAAACATAACTCTACTTTATTTTGATGCCGTACACCAACAGTTCCTCGGCCTCTTCCTATTGCATGTTGCAGCTGCTGAGAATGCCCTGTGTTTCCCCCAGGCTTGTTCTGTATTGCAGCATGACCCTCATTCCCACGTCGTCTTCCTCTTCCTCTTCCTCTCCCCCTTCCTCTTGCTTGCTGAATCTGCTGCGTACTGTCTTCGTTCTTCCCAAACTCCCCCCGGCCCATTCCTCTGGAATGCCGCATGTGATGTGCATCACCTCTGTCGTGTGCTGGTTCTCTCTGCTGTACAGTGGTACGACTCCCTCGTCCTCGTCCTTTGTTGTTGTCCGGTGTTTGTGGCAGTTTAGGATCAGTCCCAGTGTCTCGACACAGTCGTGATTGGTTTGATCTTTGCGAGGTGCTGGGGCTATCAACTACAAGTTTATGGCCAGCTTCTACTCTATAAGAAGTTGACGCAAGGTTACCTCTTTGTTCTCTGTGATCATTCCTTTCGCCACGACAACTTGGGACAGGTTGACGATGATGATCTGAAGTGGCACTGTGTCTATGGCCAACCAAGGCCAAGCCACTTCCTGAATCGTTGTCTTGGTTCAATTGTATCTCCTCATCAGCTGGCCAAACTCGTTTCATATTTTGTGGTGCCGTGTGTGAAAATCCCCCAACTGGGCATTCAACAGAAGGTGTGAAAACATTTCCACTAGAACCGGTCACCGACCCTGCTCTGGCGTATGGATGTTGTTGACCAACGAATCTTCTTCCTCGATGTGATTTTCTCTCTCCTTTGGCGGAAGCTGTCGACGAGGAATATGGATCGTGTACAAAGAAAGGAAACGCTCCTGTCCCTCTCCACATGGTATAATCACAGCACAACTGCAATAGCAAAAGTCAAAGAAAGCACAGAACCCCAACATGATAACATGTCTGTAAAAATTTCTGAGCATCCGCCGGGAGAAACCATGCAACCACGCCGCGTCACGGGGTCGAGAGGTTACTTTTTAGTTTGCGTGGCTGCTAAGCTTCCTCCACATGTTGAAGTTGAAATAGTTTGTGCATGCACAACTCTTGGAGTATTCTTCAACAATTTCCACATCAGACCATAGGCCATGTTTCACAGTAGTACGCAGAGAAAGCATTGGATCTTTGATGATGAAAATCAACTAAAGGAAATACGACGAGATATCAATCAGAACTACTGTCGCAACTTTCTCGAAACATATCCGAATCGAAGGGATGTCAATTTTCTCACAGAGCAGGAAGAGAAAACTTTGGTGGATTATTATCTGAAAATTCTTCTTGATGTCTGTGGCAAGTTTCAGCCACCATTACCGACATCAGTTACGGGGACAGCAGTTGCCTACTTTAAGCGGTTCTATCTTCAGACATGCGTCATGGACCATCCGGCCAAGGAAATGTTTCTGGTGTGTCTGTATATGGCCTGCAAGGTAGACGAATACAATCTGTCTGTGGACGCGTTTATGCAGATTCTTCCGCCCGATCGACGGGAGAAAGTCAAAGATTTCATCTTAGCCCACGAGTTGCTGCTTATGCAAAAGTTGAAGTTCCATTTGACAGTTCATAGTCCATATAGACCTATGGAGGGATTTATGATTGATATGAAAACAAAATTACAGTCACAAGGAATGAATCCAGAAAAGTGGAGAGCACAGGCCCAGGAGTTTCTAGCATGCAGCTTAGTAACTGATGTGATGTTACTTTATCCTCCATCACAGATTGCGCTTGCGGCACTGTTGGATGCATCTCAGGGAAATATAAGAGCATATGTTGCTGAGAATGTGGGTGAAGCTATTGTTGAGAAGTTAGAAAGAATTGTGAAAGCTGTACAATGTCGGAATGCCTCACCAGAAAAAGCTAGTGTGAAACAGTTAGAACAAAAGTTAAAGCTTTGTCGAAACCCAGAGAATAATCCAGACAGCAAGCTTAACAAGCGCAAAAAGGCAGACAAGACTAAAACTGAGGAAGATGTTGTATCACCAGAGAAAAAGCTTTGCTTAGAGGATGTACCCATGGATGAAAATGGAGTATAGACTTTTGAATAGTTTTTCCTCTTTTCTTTTAGAGTCAAAATCAAGACTTTAATGCTTTCAAGATGACATTTAAGTCGAGTTAGTCATAGCAGAATGATATAAAATGTACCTCACAGTAATAAGTTCACTAAGTAAAATCTAATAAAACAATAAAATAATAACAACTGTGTCATTTAAGGTGGAACTGGCCTATGTAAGCCTTACAGGTATCCGTACATTAATTGTTCTCCCCAGCAGTGCCGTAGTTAGGGGAGGGTCTGGGGGGACCCAGGCCCCCCCAATAATTATGGATGGAAAAAGTATTAATAGATGAGTTTCCCATTTTTTGCAGGGAAAAATTATTGTGATTTCACCTTGATATTAAATCTTGTTATTGGTATCGTTTTTTTCTTTCTCGCTTTCTATATCTCTAAGACATTACCTCCGTTAATTGTTTTCAACTACGTGAAAAAAATCTTTTCTACGTAGTTGTTCATTTTTATGGGGCATAAAAAGCTTCTTTCAGTTGAGTACATTTATGAAAATCGTTTGAGGATGACTGTCTTGAAGGCAATGGTATTTGTACTGATATATTTGACTAAAACTACAACTATTTTTATGAACATGCGCTGTAACAAGGTCTTATTAATGTAGTTTTGCCGACGTTTCTGTTACTGCTACTGTTCCAAATTTCAAATAACTATTCAGACCACTCGTTCAGGAACCACAAAATGGAGTGGGGCTGGTCGGAGGAGCTTCAGTCTTCACACTTTCTAGTCTTGCTGGTGTCGAAAAAGAGATTTGGGGTTGAAAAAATGAGTTTGCCTGCGAATATAACCAAACGCTCTTTTTTTTAAAAGCTTGATAGTAAAACGCCCGGGGGGACTCCCATACTTGACTTGTCGGGGATGCTCCTCGTAACTTTTAGGGGTTAAAAGGAAGGATTTTTGTAACGCTTAGGGTGTCTGAGAGATCATGGTAACGAGGACGCTGTCATGCAGTGTTGTAATTCCAGAAGAGAAGGCAGTGCAAACCAAGCGTGGAATCTTGACCAAGATTGCCAAGATATATGATCCACTTGGGCTTGCCTCGCCAACTACTCTCGTTGGAAAACTAGCGTACAGAGAGGCGTGTGAAGGTAGGCTCTCGTGGGATCAATCTTTACCCGACAATGTGTCCAGTGTATGGAATATTTGGGAGGACAAACTCCTAAGTATAATAACTGCCCCAAGGAGTGTATCAAGAATCATTCACTCGGTCAACTGCATGCCTTCGGGGTTGCTAGTTGTCGGGGAGTTGCGACAGCAGTTTATGCAGTTGCGGTTCAAGACCATGGAGTTAGCCAGGGCCTTTTTACAGCAAAGGCCCGTCTTGCAAAGAAATCCTTGACTATTCCCAGATTGGAACTGGTTTCTGCCCACATCACGGCAAACCTTGTAGGCAATGTTGCTGAAGCCCTGGAGGGATTTAATGTGACCAGTGTTACTGGATGGCTAGACAGTTCAATGGCGTTATATTGGCTGTCTGGCCAAGGACAGCATCGTCAGTTTGTGGAGAATAGAGTGAGGAAAATCCAAGAGAAGCAAATCACATGGAGGCGCCCAGAAACAAGTCAGCCAACATCCTAACTTTGAGGAAGAGAAAGAGCGCCTGGGATTGAAACAACGAGAAGGAGTGTGGATCTGTTATGGAAGAATTCAGGGGGATACCCAATCTATCTCCCAAATGTGGCTGTGTTAGCAACCAAGCTCGTAGAGAATGCGCATTTGTATGCCCTTCAAGGCGGCATCGGACTTACTATTACCGAGTCAGGGAAAGGTGTTGGATCCATCGTTTGCGTCAACTTGTGAGAAAAGTAATCAAAGTCTGCCATAGGTGTAAGATATTCCATGCTCCTGCACTCCAAGTACCTCCTCCAGGCCTTCTTCCAAAAGACCGGACTGAGGGCAATGAGCCTTTCAACGTGATTGGAATAGATTTCACTGGGGCTATCAAGTACCGTGTGCAACCGAGGGCCCAAGGTAAAGCCTATGTGGCACTATACTCGCGCAGCCTTACTCGTGCTATCCACCTGAAACTGGTTCCAGACATGGAACTGAAGGAATTCATCGTCAATTTCAATTGGTTTATTGCTCGTAGGGGTAAACCTAGCAAGGTGTACTCTGACAATGGAAGTACATTTGTGGTCGCTGCAAAATGACAGAATCAAGTGCGGAGAGAAGAGAGCTTCAACCAATTTCTCTTTGTCAATAAGATCACGTCGCAGTTCAACTTTGACAGGTTGATTGGTCCAGTGAAAGCGACCCTACACAAGACCATTGGACATGGCTTGTTGTCCTGGGGAGAACCGGAGGAGGTGCTGCTGGACGTCGAGTCAACTGTCCGCTGGGTACATGGAAGATGACGCCCAGTTGCTTACGCTAACTCCAAACTCCATGCTATTCCTCAAACCAGATGCTGTGGAGTTAACCGAGAAAGACCCCACTAACATTGGGAGAGAGGACTGCGCCGTCGTGTGCGCTACCTTAACAAATGCAAGGATAAAGTGTGGAGGCGGTGGTACAACGAATACCTAAAGTCCTTGAGGGAGAGGCACCGCACTGTACATGATACTGCCCCCTTGGAGCTGAAGGAGGGTGACGTGGTAATCGTGCGTTCAGAGGAAAGGAACCGTGGAAGATGGCTTCTTGGGATCGTCACAGAACTGATACGTGGTAGATGGAATTGTGAGGGGCGCGAAGCAGCGACCGGGCACTGGTTATATTGAAAGAGCCGCCCAACACCTATACCCATCAGAGTTGTCTTGTGACCAAACAACTGTTGAGTCGGACCTGCCCAACTAAGAAGAAGTTGTCCAACAGACCGAAACGCAGTGCAGCAGTAGCAGCAAGGGAAAGGATTGCTGAAATTGCTCGTGCAGAGCAAGAACTGGAATGATAAAATTTCTTGTATTTTCAAGAACATATTTTCTTCTTAAAGGAAAATGTGGGGGGAGGAGGGGGGGTGTTGAAAATCCAGTGTTTACATTACAAGTCAAGTGTAAGTAATTGAGGGTGTGGCGTGAGATGTGGTTTAGCAGGAGCCAGTGAAATCGCTCCGCGGGGCTGCTGATTAGATATGCAAATCGAGTGTGTTAAAGTTGCGAGTGGGGAGAGCTTCTTGCAGTGATTCGATAGTGTATTTAAATATCGTTAAAGTCACTAGAACCGCTTCTTCAATTTTATTTGGGTCGAGAGCTATTTGCGGAGGTGAGTTCCGGACAATTATCCAGATTCAAGAAAAGACGTTAAAACCCAGAGAAATGCCCTTGGTATGGTTCGCGAAAGTTGCAGATAATTTTTAATTCGAGAGTTGCAAAATAGCTCTGTTCATTAAGGGTGTGTTCAATTGACCCTGTTCCATCTGTTCCAGAATAAGAATAAAATTTCAAAATTCTCTCCTGACTCGCACAGCAATCAAATATCTAGTTAAAAGTAATGACTGGTGCGAGAGATATAACTCAGTTGCGTTTTTCTTCTAACTTGGCAGGAATTGTGGTCAATCGAACACACTCTTAAATCTCTATATATAATTAGTTTCTTGTGTTAAAATAAAATTACTGCACGTACAGTTGACACAAGGCAAGCGGGTAAACCTGGGAACAACATATCTTTATTTAGTGCTCGACAACTCATGATAAGTCAAATAATAAGATTAGTTTATTCTGTACGTTCTAATATAGGATAGCCTTTATGAATCGGCAAATCGGGTTGCCGTGTGATTGACAGAATTGATTTTGAAACCGCTATCTGACGCTCTTTTACTGTCTAAAAGCAACTAATTTACATAAACGAACTCTGTCCATGATTAATAACCAATAAATGTCTGCTTTAGGGCGGTATCTTATCAGTCGAATATACAAACAAATTGAGTTTTATTGTTTTGGGGGTGAAAGGGGGGATGGTACTCCATAACATTCGGTGTGCATGTGTTCCTGACCAGCATCTGGCAGAATTTTAATACTGTCCTTTACTAGCCACCAAAAATCCCTACCCTGTCTCAGATGAACAAACAAAAACTATACCCTGTCCAAGAGTAAACGAACTAAACGATTTTGATACCCTATTCCTGACTAAAAGGCCTGAAACTATACCCTGCCGGAACAGCGGTACATACCCGTATAGCCACTGTAGGGGATAACCCTATATTAAATTAGGCTTTAATTGAAGCAGTTATCCTCGGCTGTAATTAGTCCATTTCTACTAATATGATTTGCAAAAGTCTTGTTCTGGCTCATTGTTTGACATAACGTAAACAATATTACTGGTATTTCAAAACTGTTCAAACTCGTTTACACCAAAAACAGACCTCGGGCTTTTACAGCTTTTTTAAAACAAAGATTTGTAATCGAGTTTAAGGATCTGAAATTAATTAAGGATTGAGCTGCATTTTCATGATTGCACAGCTACCGTATCAGTACCTATGGACTTTACTGAGGGACCGGGCACTAGTTATGGCCGCGGTTGGGGCTGCAGAGTACAAGTAATAGGTCGGATAGCAAAAATTCACGGCCAATTTAACACGTCGGTGGCTTTTTTTAACAGTTGTTTGTACTTAGAAACGCCTCCGAACCAGGTTGGGTAAAAGAGTTTTGAGACGAAAAATATTTTCTCTTCTGCCTCAAATCCGGCCTTTATTAATGACTGGTGTCGCGTGTGAAAACGCCTACATTTACTTTGTCAGTTTAGTGGTTCATTAGAGCTACAAATGATTCGATCAAATGTTTCTAATTCTTAGACTTGGTGGGAACTTCTATGAAACAGAATTCTGTCCCACATTTGTTCGAAAATGCAGTCATGAAACGAGCTTGCACATTAAAGCTCCAGACCCGTGTTATAAGCTCAGATCGGATGTCCAGCATTGCTTGCGCTTTTGGTTATATTTTGTTTTCATCGAGTTAATCATAAAGCTATACTAGGAATAACTTTAACATTAAAAGTCGTATAGAATAACCAGTATTCTCGTTAGCTCTCGATGGAACTGGATTGTAGATGTCAATTTCTGTCTTCCAAGAGTTTTCAACTGCGCAAAACTAAGAACGCGCGCAGAGGATGCCGGACCCTGATCCGTTTTCTTGAAAGCTTTGTGAACATTCTTTCTTGGTTAAGGAGTTGCTTCAGCAAGCGAAAGAGCTGATTGTTAAGGAATAAAGTGTCTGTTTTGTAGCTCCCCTTATGTATTTAGGTGGAGGATTACAACTTCAAGGGAGCGTTTCTCACAGGAAGGAGGAAGAGACGGAAGGAGGGCAAATCGGCAAGATTGATGACATCATCATGCTTCTTATCATATGACGTCACAAACAAATGGAACTACATAGTGCTATTTTTAAAATTCATTTTTAAACACTAGCTTGTTATGCTATCTTGATAACTTACAACTCCAAATAGTTTTCTATTTTCTATTATTTACTCATTTTTAGTTTATTCACTTTTATTTTTATTAGTAACAATTTAATTATTGTAAAGCGCTTTTGGACATTAATGGAGAACGCGCTAAAAAATATAATATTATTGCTATCAATATTATTATTTATTACTATAAAACTGCTCCGTGTATTCAGTGGATCTTTTTTCTACTGCGCTTTTAAACTTAGTTTAAAACTTAGGTGAATTGTTACGTTTTAAAGCCTTGAAATGATGGTGTTATACACACGAGAAACTTGGGCACGCCAGAAAAGCCGGAGACCAATGTTTCCTGTCTTTCCTCTATCCAGCAAAAGCATTTCCTTGAAACTATAAGCCTCCGATACAAGCACTAATACAACAACATGTCTCTGAGTTTTTACACGGCAGCCAGATTTTTGTTTGTCTGTAGTCTGTATCTGGTAACTTGACATAAGCAAACATTCGAGTTTTTTCGTTACTTTACGTTTTTCTACTGAGTTACAAACTCTTCCAGGCAAAAAATGTGTTGATCAGTGTTCCAGTCATTGTCTTCTCAGATCAAAAATTCCAGCCCATCTTGCACCAGTCCTCTTGCTAAACCGTCCACACATGCACACTACTTCAGTGTACAACAATCTGAGCCCGCTATGCGTGCAAATCTTTCTCAGCAGCGGTTTCATGAGGCCAAACCTTTAATAGCGTGAACAAACCTAGTTCAAAAAAGAAACTCAAATCTGTGATTGTTTGTTCCTTATGCATTAAAACATTTCTTGTCTGTATTAAAGACAAAATATGAAAAAGTTTAAAAACAAGTCCAGTGATGACGCAAAACTGAAGAATAAAGTCATAAGCTTTTACTTTAAGAATAGAACAAAGGTGAACTAAAGACGGGGCGCCAGTCTAGCATTTGAGCCTTATTTTATGTTATGTTATGTCATGCTGTGCTTTGATATAATACGTTAAGTTAGGTTATATTATGTTATGTTATGTAAATTATGTTATGTTATGTTATGTTTTGTTGTGTTATGTTATGTTATGCTATGCTATACTATGCTATGCTATGCTTTGATATAATGTTAAGGTTACCGTTCATGTTGGAACGGATCAAAATATTGAAATTGAGATTTTTGCAGAATATAAATATACATTA
>JAOEJI010381086.1:0-10400 GCA_025448255.1 Umimayanthus chanpuru
TTCACCCCCCCCCCCCCCCCCCCCCCGTGTAAGATAGGGTTAAGGTTGTTGCTGCTAGTGAAAAGCAGTTTTAATTATTCTTTCTTTTATAGGTATACATCAATGATTACACTCTGTTTTTCTTCAAAATGAAGTTATTGTTATTATTACTGATCTGATTACAGGTGTGCGGTTGCAAGTTTTGGTTGCAGTAAAGACTACAGTGGTGTTTTCCAGTTTTAATTCTTGTTAGTACAGTCTGTGCTGTTTCTTACTGTCTGTTTAGAAATACTTTTTTTACTCAGTTGACTGTGGGGACACAGCAGTCGGGGTTGAACACGGTGCCATCAGCGACCAATCAATAACAGCATCTTCTGAGCAGAGCAACATCACAGCAGCGAAGAACGGACTACTGAACTACACAGCAGGCCCCTCATGGTGTGCATCATCAAGCGACTCCACTCCGTACTTACAGATTGATCTGGGATCCGCTCATATAATCTGTGCTATCGCTACTCAGGGGAACTCTCAAGCAGATCAGTGGGTCAAGACTTATCGTACACAGTACTCTCCAAATGGTTTAGATTGGGCGTTTTACAAGGAAGATAACATCACAAAGGTACATAAATCATTGCGTTCACATGCTGCAATCCTAGACAAAAAATTGGGGACCGTAAAAATAATAATATTACTATTAACAATAGAAAAAAGAATAATAATAATAAGTTAAATAGGAAACAAGAAAATGAATTATGTAACTTTAATAAAAACAGAAATATTAAGTAATTCAATTATTGTCAATACTACTACTAATAATAACAATAATAGTAATAATGGTGTAACTACTTGAAGAGGCTATTAAAGGAGCTGTTTCACGCTTTGAATGCGAATTCTCCCCATATCTTGGCATAAAACGTTAAAAATACAAAAAAATCTTTTGTTACAAACAGTTTAAGCACAATTATAACTTAAAACGTTGTAAATATGTTACGGATGGTTTGATATCGAGGGTGATCGAAACGGATTTCAGTTTAATATAAGTGATAAAGCGAATTTGGTGTTGGTTCGTAGGATAAATTATTTTAAAAGTAGTATAATGTGATTCCCAACTGTATTGATCCTCGACAACACTGTTTGCTGAAAGAATTTATTTGTCAAATCAGGTCGCCTTAATCAAAAATAATAATGATAATGATAATAATAATAATATAATAATAATAATAATAATAATGATAATAACATTAACAACAATAATAATAATAACAATAATAATGATGATAATAATAATAATAACGACAATATGCTTTGAGTAAAAGTGAAAGGAACCAGTTTTGGAAAGCAGCAGGTTTGCATGGCGCAAGTGTGAAACTACCCCTTTAATAGACTGTTTGTTTTTGTTAAATCAGCTGACAGTCATTACTTTTTATTTTTTGGTTTTCCCAACCTAGGTTTTTGATGGTAATTTTGATAGCTCAACCGCTGTGAAGCACATTTTATATGAAGGTGTCGTATCACGCTTCGTGAGGTTCCTCCCAAAACTCTACTACCAGACAGCCTGTCTGAGAGTAGAGCTCTTCGGAACAAACAGGAGTGAAGGTGAGACCGTGGTGAGCTAATGCTTTAGGGTTTCCAAACGTATTCAACGAATTTTTTTTAAAAAAAACACTTTCGACAAACATGGACACATTGTGTACTTCCAAGTTTATCTATATTATCAAAGTCTAAACTACATTAATAATGATAGTAATAATAATAATAATATTATTATTATTTTTTATTAATTTTATTAATATTATTAATATTATTATTGTTAATATTATTATTATTATTATTATTATTATTATTATTATCATTCCAGCATCATGTAGATACCACCTTATGTAAGTCCTACTTTTAGGGTGCGATAACCAACCCTTATGGATAGAAGACCCTGTAAAGTTTCCTAACAACAGATTCACCGCTAAGACATACCGTTGGAGCAAGGCCAGACCTTATCATGGAAGGATGCGTGTCGAGACCGGCTATGGGTGGCAGCCTAACATTAAAGATGTGTTCGGGTACTTGCAATTGGATATCGGAGATAGGTATTACATATGTGGCACAGCCACAAAAGGCTATAGTCGCGCTGGAGAGCAAGAGTGGACTAAGACTTACCGGCTAGTGTTTTCTGAAGTTAACAGTGCTAAGACTTGGGTCATTGCAAAGGACAGCAATCTGAATGAGGTAACTTACTCTTACAGTGGTTGTACAAATGTATTATCGGCTTCCCGTTAAAGAAATTAGACGTGTGGCAACTCCACATCATTAAATCGTACAAGCTGGTCCGGATTTTTCTCATCACGGAATTGCTGAAGATTTTAACCCTTTCGATCATAGATTTTACTCTATACTTATCTAACAATTTTGTTTTTTTCGTGTAATTATATTGTCCGCTAGCGTTTATTGAAATTTTGTTAAAATTGTAGTTGTATTGATAGATTCGAGGGCCATAAAACTAGTTGGGCTGTTATTCTTATTTTTATTGTAGTTATAACAAGAGGCTGTATCAACAGCCGAATTCGGCCCGGACCTTGCCGCGTGCTTAGTAATTGTTTCTAAATTAACTGAAACAACGTCTGCTCCGTCGAAGGACTAACGTTCGAAACGTCAGCTACACATCAAATCCCACAGGCGAAAAACATACCAATTATTGTTAACCTTTGTTGATTAAACCCGTATTCAGCTTACTCGCCAACGCAGAAAAAACGTTTTTTTCAAACTAGTCTTCCAGTTGAAACAACGTATACTTCGATCCTCTTTTTTCATTACAAATCGTATATCATATAAACTAGTATAGCTTGCATAAAGCTAATAAGCTTTAAAGCTGTAAGAAATTGTAATAATAAATTCGCAAATTTGTTGTTTACACGTTTTAATTCTGTGTTTGAGAGACGATCAGTCATCGTGATAATAAATGTGTGTTTTAACAACGTTGTATCAGATCTGATTTAAATGTTCTTTAAAATGTTTTTAAAAACTGAATTGTTAATTGCAACTGCAACCTTTTTCTGAATAATTCGGTTCTGTTCTGATTTAATACATGCAAGATTCTTCAGTTAAAAGGGGTTATCACATTTCAAAAGATAATAATATAAATTATTATGTAACTAGTGTTGCACTTGATAATAGAAAAATAATATGTAACTAACGTAACGTGAACGTGACTCCTATTTCTCACACTCCCCCTAGTTGAATCACTTTGTGGGCATTTGTGAAGTGTTCAACTACACAGTCACTAAACAGTTTATTTAGTTCTTAGACCTAACTTATCAAGCGGCGCAGTATATTAGCATTTAGCGCGGTATTACCTCTAGTAGGTCAAGCGTCATTGTTCACAGCGGGATTGTTCTTGTTTAAATCTTACATCAGCTTGCTCCTGCTGAGAGTCTACCTCGATAGGTACTAAATGCTGAATAACTCGTCTCAGCCGGACTGACTTCTTTGCCTTGGTAAATCTCAAAACACCGGCCACGACGTTTACTATAGTAAAATATTGCCAGTGGAGCCTCTACCAGTGAGCAGTATCTGCAGTATGTACGAAATACATGATCTTAATAGATCAATTTTCATCTTTATTTCTGGCGCGCCGTAACGTGACGCATGCGTATCGCACCTCGACAAGAATAAAAACAAGAGGCAGAGCCGAAACCTTAACTCGCGCCTTCCGGGCCGAGAAACTATCACCATCTTCATTGTCATCTTCATTATAATAGCAAAAGAACAAAGTAACATAATTTATTTTTTCTCTGCCTTCTAGACCTTCGTAGGAAATGTAGATAAAGACACCGCAAAGAAGAACCTTCTGTTTGAGCCGCAGAGAGCGAAATTTATGCGGATTTCTGCAGTTACATACAACAAGTTTCCAGCGTTCAGGGTGGAACTGTATGGTGTTGTTTCAGGTAAATGTACACAAAGGAACAGTAGAGGCCTTGTTGCCACAAAATGAAAGCAAATGCATACATGAACCAAACTTTATTATAGGTTAACTTTTAGGTGGTTTACCTAATAATGTCTACCATCGCCTATTTCGTCCCTTTAGCTCCCGGGGCGTAGAAATTTACTGCTTTCTTTGTTTGTTCTCCGTTGTGATTCAACACCAGTACGTCCAGGCGCTTTGGAGCAGCAATTTTACTGGGTTAATAGGGGAAGAAGAAGCGTCGCGGTGGTATATCATTGTCCAATATGGCATTAACGCCATCGAAATATTAATCAATGTACTATAAGTAATTTAGCCAATACTAAACAAAACTTCAATAAAAGAAGAAAACAAATAAGAGTAATAAGAATTATAATGACAATGAAATGACATTGAAGGATTACATAGTACATAGATAGATACATGGATACATGGATATGTGGAAGATGGGTACTAGGTAAGTTGACCGACTAGCAATCTTAGCCAAAATGAAAACAAAAATAACGGCAAAATGAAAACTTCAAATAGAAGTGGACCTCCTACCCCCTCCTGATCATGAAAGATACGGTTGAACAATTATTTCAACTAATTTTGGTACACAGAGTATATTGGTGTGTACTGTACTAAAGTTACTGAGAAAATATAGAATTTTTGAGTATCTGCTGTCTTTGCTTTATATCTAAATTCCAGGGTGTGGGAGAACCTTGGGACTCGAGTGTGGATCGTTACGGGACTCTCAGCTCACAGTTTCCTCCAGAGCCGATCTGAAGAAAAGAGCTCGATTGTACGTCTATGGAGCCTGGTGTCCAAGCACTCGGTCATCCTCAGAATTTGTCCAAGTGGATCTTTTAGGATACAAAACAATAACCGGCTTGGCAACCCAGGGAAATTCGAAGACGAACGTTGCACAGTGGGTAATAAAATATATCGTAAAGTATTCCACTGACAAAGATGACTGGAAAAAGTATCGAGAGAATGACACAATAAAGGTATATTTAAAATTGTTTGATACACTCATTATCTTGTTTAACCAAAGGAAACGTCAGTTCATTTTGACGCTGTTATGCCAAGATACCCTTGTAGATAGTAAATCAGTATACATTTTATGACCTTAAAAATGCAATTCTTAATGAACAGAACAGAAGTGTGAAAAGAGGACGAAATGGGATATTGTCTTTTACATTTTGTTGTTTTATAGAAATAGAAACTAAAATGGTTAAACTTCCTGCTCTAGATCTTTGACGGCAACACCGACCGGAGTACTGTCCGAGTGAATTGGTTTAATCACCCCTTTGCAGCTCGATACGTGCGAGTTAACGCTATATCGTGGAACAACGCTATTTGTATCAGGATGGATTTGTATGGATGCGACAACGGTTAGTAGCATGCGCACTATTACAGTTATGACCATTCTTGGCCTGCATGGAAGAGGCAAACTAACTATTTTAACCAGGTATAGTAAAAACTTTCGCTCGAAAAGTCAGGAACCAAACATCCTGCGGCAGCTCGTATAATGTGGCTGGCCCCATACAGACTTTGTCATTGCCCGCTGTACCAAAGTTAGACCAGTAATCGAGTAAGCATCTGCCGTATACTCAAACTTATTGTTCTTGTCTTGGCTTAATTTAGAATATCCAAAAACGCGTTTTTGGCCAGCCGGGCATCACCTACAGTGAAGCGATAGAGAACACAAACATTTCAAGCCTTACCGATATTGCATACTCGTGAGAATGATCTCTCTCCTAATCCACGACCGTGTAGTCAAGATAACGGTGCGCTATGAGCTGCGGTTGGCAGAACAAAGACACCCTAAATATGTCCGGACAGATCGTTTCACGAACCTAAAAACCGTCAAATCAATCAGTCCTTCTGTAATGTGTAATGATGCAATTTCCGTTCTTGTGAATTATTACAATTTTTCCGCATGACCAGGCTACTTAGCTCAATTGGCTAGCTATGCTGTTTTCTTAGTAGCTTGCACTCTCTTCCTGCAATTCTACAAGCCTCTTGTAACTACCATCTAAGTACTAAATAAGTTTGTTGTTGTTGTTGTTGTGAGACTAATGTAATCCTTCTG
Source organism: Umimayanthus chanpuru (assembly GCA_025448255.1). Classification (NCBI taxonomy): domain Eukaryota; kingdom Metazoa; phylum Cnidaria; class Anthozoa; order Zoantharia; family Parazoanthidae; genus Umimayanthus; species Umimayanthus chanpuru. Next base: position 6,012 of record JAOEJI010381086.1, read on the forward strand.
CGTACCTGTGTGTAATTCAGGCTTCAACTGTAAAAGGTCTGAACAAACCATTACCATTACCCAAACCTCACTTTCGCAGTATCGACAAAATCTGACAAACCATCCACACACTTGTTTGCATGTGTTTCCTTTATCATGTTCGTATACATGTTATTCTTGACGCATGTACCTCAGTCTGAACGTCCCGACACGTGTTCCAGACTCTGAAACGATTGCATGAATTTGTTTGCAGAAGTAGAACATAACCTGCAACAATCTCACAGAAATCCACACTAGTTCACAACAATTACAGGCACTGTTGTCGGTGATATATTTTGCCGTGTAATGGACCCCTAGTATGGAAGCTCTCAACTTTATAATCGCTTGTATTTTCTTTCATGTTACACTGAACAGTTCAGACACCATCACTCCGTGGATTGGAAAACACCACCCTCGAAGCTTTTCCTGGTAGCTTCCTCGATATCACGTGTAATTCCCGCGGGCAGCCTCTACCGCAAATATCCTGGATTCACAATGCTAAGGATGTCACACAGCTTTCCCGCGTTGCTGTTGATGCCAGTGGCCTAGTTGTATCCAAGTTGAGAATCAACTTCACTTCAGTGGAAGACGTGTTAGTTAGGTACTCGTGTGTTACCACTAAAAGCTCGACTGTAACGTGTACGGGCCCTCGGTACACATGTTCAGCGGCGTATGTGGAAGTTCCGAACGCCGTACCGATATCCTTGGCAGCTGCAGTGATCGTATACTTGTGTAAGTTTTACGATATTTTTAGCTTGTTAGAAACCCTGGACCAAGAACCTTTGTACAGTCCGGAAGTGAACTTACTTCAGTCTAATGGAATAATTATAGGAGGCGAGGAGGGCGGAAGGGTTAAATGAATCGCCCCCGCTCCCCATCCCCCCCATCACCACCCTCTCCCACCAATATTTCAATAAGCTTTATCCGTTCATTTTGAGATTTATGATTGTTAATTAGTATAAGTTTTTTCAATTAAGGCTAGTCACGTGACGATATGACCGTTGCCAAAATAAACAGTGCTGATAAATGACAATTAATAGCAAAATTTCATGTATTTTTATTTAACAGAATTATTTGTTTGCAGCATTTTTCCGCCACTAAAACCCGAATATGGTGCAAAAACACAGTTCGAATGTAAATTCCATTAACGTTGGAAGAAACACAAAAGAAAACTCAAAAGCCTTTTTTTCAAAAAATTCGATACTTTAACGAAACTTATTACAATATCCAGTAAGGATAAAATCATTGCAAATTCCGAGTCACGTCAAAATTTAGTAACAGCTAATAAAAAACAATTGGGAAAATTTTAAAATCCCTTAAGAAAGCTCATTCATTTGGCTAAGATTTCCATTTGGTTAATTTACCAACCCTTTCGGTCCAGGTACCCATGTATCTATGAAAAATTACGTTTAAAATAATGATGCCGTTAAAAAGTTGGGAGTGGTTGGCAGGGAGGAGGTGGCAGCAAAAATAAATAAATTTTCGAAATTTTGATTTTCCTATTTTGTCCTTTTGTCGCAATAATGACTGTCTTCTAAAGTTGACTAGGTCGGGTGTTTTTCATTTTAAACTTTAGGTCGACCAATTTATAGCTCAAATCAAGGCTTACAAATCCTCTATAAATCTGTGATAGCCTTTGAAAAATTGATGTTAACTGCATTTTCAACTTAAAAGCCCGATACAAATACTTTGGTATGATACCTAAATATTAACAATTATTTTTCTCCTTTAGAATTTAAATTGTAGAATATGTCTACGGGGAAGCTGTTTAGTTTTTCTTACTTTTGTACTTATTAAAGAGACCCAAAGTTACGAGATAAAAAAAAAATTATGCAAATGTATTAGAAATTAACGTTGAACAAATTATCGATTAATAATTATGTTTGCTATGTGCATGCAGAGTTTCCAGTCAATTGATAATTAATTGACCAAGTTAAAGAGGGGGGGGGGGTTGATACAACCCTCCTACCTCCTCTGAGCGAAGGGTTGGAAAAATATCACCTGAGAGAGAGGATTGAAACCCCCCTCTCCATCCTAAATTTGTTTTCGATCTTTTCTAACGGAGGATCTAATAAACCCCCTATTACCAGTTTAAGTGTTTTAAAACTTAAAAATATTAATAGTATGAAATGAGCTGTCTACCCTTGCTATACACGCGTTTCGTCTATTTCTTAATAGACCCACCTCCCCCTCCACGCTCAGTTCGAACAGAGAACAGAACAGCAAGATCCGCGACGCTCAGATGGGCTCCCTACTCCCCCGGTCGTGGGGAAGGAAACATTACATTTTATGACGTCGTCTTCTATCACTTGGTAATGAACACCAGTTACAGACTTACACTGAACGCGTCAGATGCCTCGGACGGGCACATACTCAGTCACTTGGAACCGTATGCAAACTACTCCTGGAAAATCAGAGGAAATAGTGTGGTCGGTCGTGGAGCCTGGAGCGAGCTCGTGTTCTTCACGACTGACTCAGCAGGTAAAGTGCCACTGATACTGACTGTGAGTGCGATTCATCCGGGATTTCAATCAACATTGAATAAAGAGTTCAAAGTAGAAACTTAATTAATAATAAAATTGGAGTAAAAAGTGAACAATTTGAAAAAAAGAATTAAAATGTTAAAATCCAAACGTTTTCGACATATATGTCATCATCAGGGAAACGAAACCTATTCGCTTCAAGCGTATTTAAGTTGTATTTCAAGTTATTCCCACTGCATGGAATAAGTTTGCAATCTAACAATTTACTTGTTGTTGAGCGATAGATGCTTTGGTTGTATGAACAAAAAAAAAGCACTTCGAGGATTTTGCGCTTGAAAAACCTCATGATATGTAGCTGACTCCCGATTTAATTCATGGGACTTAAGTTGTTTGAGGTGTCGAACTGGCTCTGAATTATGTTAAGTGTCAATGAGTTTTGCCGTACTCCATTAATTGATAACATTGGATACAATGGTCTAAAGTGAATCGGATTGGCCGAGCATTCTATCGAGATTTCACACTTGTATTTAGGGTTTAGGACAGTAAAACGGGGTATATAAGAAGTAGATATATTGAAGATTAAATGCTATCTTAAAGATTATTTACTGTAAAGTACTAAAGAGGGCGGGGAAAAAAGAACATAAGACGGAGAAGCACATTACCTGAAGCGCAAGCATGAGAACACAGGTCTGGATAGTATCGTATGGTGTGCAGCGAAGTTCATATAAATTAGTATTAAAGGACAGGTTAAGGTATGGTATGGCAGCTCACAGGGCCATGTAAATTAAGTACGACAGGGATAAATGGATAATACAAAAGCATTACTTGGCAAGAAGGGGCTACCCAAGTCAAAACTATCTTAAGGCATGGCAGGACAGTTAAGTTTAGGACACTAGAAGACTATACAGGGTAGGGAATTACAACTAGAGATATTGTATGATCTGATGTGAATACAATATTATTGTCATGCAACCAGCTTACTGCAAGTTTTCATAATCATAATTGTTCGTCTCAATTTTTACAACTAATGTCTTTTTTATTTATACCACTTAAGTTCCCGAAGAAGCTCCGTCTATCACAGCTGTGACCGTAACTTCCTCCCAGACAGTTAATATCATCTGGACTGTAAGTATAAAGATGTATTTGTCGTTGGGGTAATGTTTTAAAACTTGTATAGCGATGTATAAGTCATCAGTGTACATAACAGGCACCGATAGTTTTCCATTACACTCAGGGATTATAGTAATCCAAAGTTTAAGTTGAACTTGCTTTATAGGAACCTGGAAGAATTTTTGGCGCCTTGCTTGGTTACAAGATTCAATATAACAGCACAATCGATGGCGAACAAGTGAAGGTTATCAACGGCAGTACAACCAACTGGACATTAGTCTCACTTGAGGAGTGGACAACTTACACGATACAAGTGAACGTGTTTAATGACAAAGGAGATGGACCCTCGAGTGGTGCAGCGACAGCACAGACCTTGGAAGACGGTTTGTAAATCAAATGCTCTCTACGAAAATACACTCTTTCTTTATAAGAACGTCTAGTTTTTTATGCTGAGGCTGAGGCTGAATTTATTTATTACTTGTACAGCCTGCCCTTTCAAGACCGAAGATTTATGGCTGCCCTTTATAGGGGAAATGCTCTCTACAAACAAGGTTTCAAATGAAAGTTTCAAATGTTTATAAACATTCTTTTTAAGAGCATTAGGTGTTCATTTGTTATTTTCCAATCGCACAAACCAACTGGAAGCACAAATACGTTTTATGAGTTAGCCGCTGCCCTGGCAGGCAAGAAAGCAACACAATATTAAGGTTACCGTTCATGTTGGAACGGATCAAAATATCGAAATTGAGATTTTTGCAGAATATAAATATACATTAAA
>JAOEJI010381308.1:0-10391 GCA_025448255.1 Umimayanthus chanpuru
CGCGTACTGTCACACATGAATGCCAAAAAGTAAATAGCGGTGGATATTTACTTTTTATTGTCCAATCAGAGCGCGCGTACAGTGCTATTTACTTGTTTGGCAAATACTAAAAAAAGTTAGTTGATTAGCATTCCTGCCCGACTATTAAAAAAGCCTCCGACCATGATTAATTTTTATTTTTATAAAAAATTATATTTGCAAACATTTCTTGTAAATTGATCCCTAGAATTTGTTAAGATTCCATGAACAATGTTTGCTTTGCTGTTTATCACGATTTTGGACTTGATCAGTAGTTGAATAAAACAGAATGTTATTCTGACAGGTTATTATAGAGCAGCTCATTGTTTCCATTGACAAAAAAGATTGTGGGAAGTGGCGTTTGCTGTACGCGCAAAAGAAGTAGTAGAAAACATTTTATGAACAAATTGGTTTGCTATTAAATCAAGTTGGATATAAATTTCGTGGGAGTGACTTATAGTTTAATACTCTTGTTCAATTGCATGCTTTTTTCCTGAAAAGTAAGTAATGAATCAACTATGAAATTGTTGATATTGCAGCAAGATAATGTATTATTCATATCAACTAACGAATAAACTTTGTATGAAAAGGAATAAATGCTGAGAAACAGTAATTTGATTGATGTTAGTGCATGTGAAATAAAACAATGAGTTCTAACCCACCTCTCCCCATTATTTTGCACAAACACAAAAAAAATAAGAAAAATAAAAATAAAAACCGCCTGCCCAACCATCAAAATCTTAAAAAAAAGGATGCTAACCAACTTAGTTTTTTTATTTGGCCTTATGTCATTGAATAGTGTATAGTGCGGGATAGTCAGGGCATCTGACTGGATGTGGAAAGAAATACCAAATTACACAGAAATTTGAGAGCATATTAGGTGGAAGATTCGGTCAATTACGCAGTTAAAATCGCAAATTATACAGTAGTTTTAGAGCAAATGACTAGGAAGAATCACTCAATTACGTGGAAAAAAATAGCAAACTACACGGACGTTTAAATAACTATAAAACTGTTCTTAAAAGGATTTTCTCTCACCGTAATTCTTGTTCTTATCAATAGACCCTTTGTTTATGAAGCTGCACGTTTTATGACAAAATAAGATGGCGTGATCAATCACATTCTGAAACAAAATGGCACCCTTAGTATAATGATGAAAATGATTGGCTGAGAAAAACAAGTTTGCATCCAGTTAAAATCGACGTATTGGTTAGACTGGAGCCCAAGCGTGAATTGGATGTGGCAAGGAACACCTGGTGAAATGAAATTGTGAAAAGTAGAAATGAACGAACGAAGCATGTTTGCTTTACATTTTGTTCAATGTTTTTGTTATTTCAGAGGGGAAAAAATGTGAAAGCTATGCAGACCCTTTTTCACAAAGAAGATATTTAATATTTTTAGTCCATAATTTTGGATAATTTCCTCAGATTACGTGGAAGTGCTCTCAGGATGTGGCGGATGCGGATTTTACCGTGGGATGTGATTCCGCACCGCCGCATCCTGTCAGATGCCAGGGCTGGATATTGTAGTATATGGTACACTGCAATTTGAGAGCAAACTCGCTGAAATAGAATCTCTAAGAATTTTGGAAAGTCCAGCTACTAGGAGTGACAGACACATAATACAGCTGTTCAGGTCTTAAGTTTTAAGTGTGCAGAGACTTTTAGGCACCTTTAGATGCCTCAAGATTTCTGTGGTGTCCAGAGATGTCATAAAGTGTGGAGTAGTTTCTGGATATCTCTGGTACTTGTCTAGAGATGTCCAGTCATTGTTTTTAGATCTAGACACACAAAGACACCAGAGGTTATGAAGCTTATGTGGGAAGTAAATGATAGACATTTAAGTGTCTTTTTCAAAAAATATAGTGATTGGATAGATAGATAGACAGATGGTAGATAGATAGATGGTTTATTTGGCTAAAAACTTTGCAGTTTTAAAGACTGAAATACGTTAAAGCTTTACAATTTTACATAATGGGAGTATATAAAAATTAAAATTATACTAGAAATATTAAAACTATTAATACAATCTAGGAATGTAATTGTGAACGAATGGAAGAGTTGACAGGGTATATAAAAGCTATTATTACCTAAAAATGTTAAAATTGGTCAAGTCAAAGGTTTGGAAACCGTTTTCCCTTAAAAATCTTAATTATTGATCTTACATATAAGTACTGTACACAGATAATTATATATTTTCTCCCATTGGCTGCCAAGGTGAAAGTCACAAACCATGTGTAAAATGTGGCATATTTTATTACAGTTGCCCTACTTTATTGTTGAATATTGGTCCATTGTTTTCCAGAGGAAATTCCATCTGAGAAAGGAAGGTTATACAAACCAACTTTCAAGTTCCAACCCAATGTGGCTGAACAGAAACCAAAGGAAGAGCTGACCCCAAAGAAACCAGTAAGTGAAGCTTATATGGGGAGGGGACAGGGGGGTCAGAATATCCCACCCCCTATCCCTCCCCCACTTATATGGATCTCTTACCCTGAAGAGCTGACCCCAAAGAAACCAGTAAGTGAAGCTTATATGGGGGAGGGGGACAGGGGGGTCAGAATCTCCCACCCCCAGTCCCTCCCCCACTTATATGGATCTCTTACCCTGAGAGCTGACCCCAAAGAAACCAGTAAGTGAAGCTTATATGGGGGACAGGGGGGTCAGAATCTCCCATCCCCTGTCCTTCACCCACTTATATGGATCTCTTACCCTGAAGAGCTGACCCCAAAGAAATCAGTTAGTGAAGCTTATATGGATCTCTTATCCTGATTAGGGTACGTTTGATTGACCTTATTCTGGAATAGGAATACATTCCGGATTGTTCTGGAATAGCTGCTCTGTCCTGTTTGTCAATGAAACAATATTCTCTTTTGGGAATAGTAGCCTGCAATACAACAACAGTGCAGAGGTTTTCCATGCTACCTGATGACTCCAGGAATAGCTTTTCCTATGCAACATTTCAACTTCGTTGACAGCCGCCATTTTGTTTTCAAAGTAAGCTTTGCTGGAATGAGATTACGAAGTTATTCCAGTTTATTCCAGGTATTCTGGCCTCAGGAGCAGAATGGTTAGAATACATTCTGAGTATTCTGGAATAAGAATACAGGGCTTGCCATTTGAGGTGAGCGATCGCTCTCGCTTGCCATTGCTGGTGCAAAATTGACCTGAGGAGAGCGATTTTTTGCTCCCTTTTCTTCCAGGAATCGCTCATGTCATTGCGAAAATTAGTCTTGGTAATATTTTATGATTTGTCCTTTACAATTTGCAAAAATTCATGTGAATAATGAACTTCCACAACAACAATGAGAACAATTGATCATTTGTGTTGTGTTTACTGTGTGGTGGATGTATAGTATGGCTTTTGTTATTGGACAATTCAGAAACAATAAAGAACCAATCATCAGGTAGCTTGTATTTTATACTGGCTTGTGGTCACAGAATAATTCTGTCATGTCAAATGTGAAACCAGGCTCCATGTACATCAAAGATTTTGAAGAAAACATTGATTCTGTAAAGGACACCAACATGAATGAATGGCAATAGCATCACCACTATCAGTTGAGTAACTCTTTATACAATGACATTTAACTAGCAGTAATTGAAGGCCAGCGCACACTCTGAACTTTGTTGAATACTGTTGACAAATTACAAAAGGTGTTTCTGATTTAAAATTCTTTTCTTACGTTTTCTTGCATTTACTAAATACAGTCGGTTGTGAGTCGAATTACTTCAAATTTCAATGAAATTCCAAGTAAGACTGGTATGGGCAGTGGTGCACTGTCCTTTTATGTGTTTCCTTTAACCCCTTACCACTTGGAAAAAATAGCTCACCTAGATTAGTTTCGGTGAGCTTTTTGTCACTCGCCAACGATTTTCAAACGCCAAGCCCTGGAATAGCAAATCAATCGAACAGCTATTCCAATTTATTTCGTGTATTCCTATTCTGGAATGAAGTCAATCGAATGCACCCTTTGTTATTTCTCAAACTTCAGCTTTTTTTCTTGGCACAGTTTTCAAGTGCAACCAGTTTTCAATTGTGAGTTACACTGCTAGAATAGTTAATTGTAAGATTTGCGAGCAAATTTGGTAGGTAGGTATCCAACATTTCAGCTTAGTGATGTGGAATTATGCACCTATCAATGTAAAGCCCTGGAGGAGGGGGAGGGGGGTATGGGCAGAGGGGTGGGGATTTGTTGCAGTGACCCAAAATGTTTGTCAAATGCCTACTGGTCGGGCATAGAAAAGTCATCAAATAAAGTTAAAGGTCCCCAACCCCAGGAACACAAAATATATTGCAGTATGTATGAACTCAATGGCTGTCCAGTTTATGGAACCAGAACTTGCAAAACTGCCTCGATAAAAATGAAACAAATTTAATTTTGCAATCAAGTCAAACAAAACGATAAAATGATCCATAGCAGAAATCAAAGCAATGAAAAAACAATGAAATATAATTAATTGTATGTAAATAAACTTCCAAAGATTAACATAAACAAAGGATGGCCAACTGATAGCACAGATTAATGACAGAAGAATTGAATATTTACCAAATTATCAAATCTGAAGATCAGCTCATCATCAAGATGGCACAAGATGTGTCAGCATGTGTGAATGACACAATCTATACTTGCTCCATGCTCTCTGCAATGTCCTTTTCGTTCACAGGCTCAAATCAAAATGCCCGTCCCCGGGCTTGACAGCGATCAAACTGCCATTCCCCCAGGAGGGACAATATGCCCCACTCAAAGGGAATGAAAATTGGTCAATTCCTCTCCCCTTTCCCTTACCCCCCCCCCCCCAGGCTTTACACTGATAAGTGCATTATAAAGTTGCAGCTAATGAGTTCAAAACAAAAGCACTTGCAGGCACCTTGGTCAGCAGTCCGTGTCCTTAAATAGACTCTCTGCACTTTGACATAGATATTGCCTACTTCTTCATGGGTGATTTTTCGTGATCTCTTTTGTTGGTAATAACTAGTGACAAAGTTACTAACAATAACTAGTTCCACTTTGCCAGTTATGTCTAAACACATAACTGGAAACTGTTTTTATCTTTTAAAAGATATTCTGCTCAAAGAAATTATATAGTTATTTTATTTACAACATTTGCTGAGTATGGTACTCAGCGTGAGCACAGGCAATAGGACACGTGGTCCCTTCTAGACCTGGCTCCCTTTGTAGGGGAGGAGGTGACAGTCCACAACACTGGCATTAGCGTACTTTTATCGACAAGTGTGTGGGTTCTTTTAAGTCCCCCTGATAGAATGTCGAGAGACCAGACCAATGGCTTAACATCCCTGTCCACAGACAGTTAAAACTAAAACTAAAAAAGGCAATTGAAGCCAACCTATTGTGAATCAAACATTTTTCTGTAAACAAAAGATGGAGGTGTTTTTAGGGTATCAGATATTGCAGCTAATAGGTTTAGGATTAGTCTCAACTTTAGCACCCTTAGTACACATACCCCAAATAGATATGTCTTTTTTGTGGGAGAATGTTGTAATTTCTGGAAATATCTTGGTTTCTGATATTGTATCCAACTTACACATTCTACTTTAGGAACTCAAAAAGAAAAGTAAAGAAAAAGAAAAGAAGAAAAGCAACCTAGAACTATTCAAAGAGGAGTTGAAAAGGTGAGACAAACTAATGTGTAATCTAGGCTTGGAACAAATGTTCAGGAGGCTACTCCCATACATTGGCTATGCCAGTACATATTGCACAACGAGGATTGGTTCTTTGACGCTTTTACTCTGGAATGCAATCAGTGTCAGTTTTCGGATTTCAAGTGGACTTCTCTAAAACAGTGTGAATATTTTTGAATTTTTTTTTTAACCTGCAAGACAACATTGGACAGGTAATGTGGGGAAAAAAATATTCCAATGTTTTTGTTTGAGATTGTGGTTTTGGTTATTAAAAATAATTGCCTTGCATGATTATTTGCTTGAGTTTTGAAATTTACCTGAACCTCTCATTTTGGTGATGCTCCAGACAACAAGAAGAGCGAGAGCTAAGACACAAGATCAAAAGAGGAGAGTTGACAGACATCCCCAGGGATGTGTTAGCAAATCTTCCACCATCACTGCTAGATCAGAAAGGTATGTAAAGAAGGTGATCAACATTACTAGTTAATCAAGGATTGACTGACATCCCCAGAGATGAGCTAGCAAATCTTCCACCTTCACTTCTAGATCAGAAAGATATATATAATTATAGAGTGTGATGCTCATCATCATCATCATCCTTTAGTCTCGGCCGAGACTCCTAACACAATATCCCGCCACACTTCTCTGTCAACCATAGCCACTTGCAGGTCCAGAACTCCAATCCTAGGGTTCATACAGTTATGAAGAGTTGTAAAAAGTCATGGAATTTGAAAATGCATTTTCCAGACCTGGAAAAGTCATCCATGGATTTTAGGGAAAATGGCCAAGGTCATGGAAAAGTCATGGAATTTCATTTTTTGGTCCAAATATTTCATGCTGCTCGAAAACTGGAAGCATTCTCCTTGTCACTGAACAAAAATACGCCCAAGAAGGCTGGGTTTTCAGCATTTCTTAGTCATGGAAAGTTTAAATTAGTCATGGAAAAGTCATTCAGTTGAAGTCACTGTGCAGTGGCTTGGATTTCAGAGGAGAAGGAAAGATATAGCTTCCCTCTAGGCTAGCTTGAAAGCAGTGCCCTGTGAAGAGCGGTTTCTGCTGTGTAAATCTTATAGAGACAAGTTGTAAGTACCTGTAGATCTCTTCCAGGGTGGCATGAGTGGACCGTAGATGTTTTGGACAACAAAACAACCACTGGTTCACCTTGATGTGATGATACTAGTCACCTCACCCTGGCCGTTACTTGACTTCTCTACTGCCAGTGATTTTCAGTAACCTTATCTTGAGATCATATGGAAATAAAGTCCATTGCTAAGATGAACAAAATTTTTATTCCATGATTGGAGTGAACACGGAAAACCAGGCTTAAGAAACCGCTTGTAATAGGTTTGTTTGTTGTTCATTGCAGATGACAGTCCATATGGCGCATCCTACGGCTCGCATGACACAGGCGACCCAACCACAACCAACCTTTACATTGGTAACATCAACCCAAAGGTGTGTCTGAAGGCAACAGCAGTTGACACAGAGATAAACTATTGACCTGAGCCAAGTGGCCAGGGGCTACAAGATTTCAGCTTGGGCCAGTCATTTCATGTTTCATATTCTTGTGAGAGTGGTTTAAAAAGTGAAAAAGCCATGCTGCTGTTGTTTGGCTATTTTGGAGAGTAGGCCATTCTAGCAGCTGAGTACTGATCAACCAACCAATTGATCGACTGTTATCTTGCTGAAGGTTGACCATGGTCAACCGTCAATTGATCGACCAAGGTCGTGCAAGAACGGCCAATCAATTGGGCATAAGGTATCGAAAGCAAGACAACCATGGTCAAGTATGGTCAACCGTGGTCGAGTAAGATCAAGTGTGGTTGACTATGATCGACCATAGTTGGAACGATGCACAGTCGTAGCAAATGCAGTTTCGAGTTTCTAAAATATGAACATAATCTACGCTTGTTTTATTTGGGGCATTTAGAGAATGACACATAGTCACAGAAAATGCAGTTTCGAGGCTCTAAAATATGAACAAAATCTGTGCTTGTTTTGTTTGGGGCATTTAGAGAGTGACACATAGTCATAGAAAATGCAGTTTAGTGGCTTCATGGTTGACCATGGTCGAGTGTAATCAACAGTGATTGACCGTGGTCAACTGTGATCAACTGTGGTTGGTCGATTGATCTGCGCTCAGCGGCTGGAGTGGCCTACTATGCTATTTTGTACCCCGCTTCATAAATCCTGAAGTTCAATGAGCCATCACGAGCAGAAAAATGGGGAATTACTTATTAACTATTAGCAATAAAAAAAATAACTTGGCAACAATGACGTTGGCCACCATTGTCATGAATGCTTCATTAAAATGTCTTTCAAGTTTTAATTAATGAAATAAAAAATATGTTTTACTGAAATGTGTGAATGATAAGTCACATTAAAAAATTTGACGAAATTTATCCAGCACTGTAAATAAGCTGTACATATTTTTCAACTGAAAACCAATGGGAAATACATACTAAACTGTTTTCATAATAAAACGCCAATAAAATAATGTTAAAATATACTATTGGTTGGATTTTTAAAAGTTAAAAGTTGGCATTTAATTGTGGATACTCAACTTTTACCTCATGGTATCACCATTTTATGCAACCGTCTGTGCTTAGTTTTAGCTTTTAAAATTCCAACCAATCAGGTCATCACTGTCAATTTTTTACGAATTGCGTTACATGTTAAACATATTATAGATGAATGAGGAGATGCTGATGAGGCTGTTCGGGAAGTTTGGCCCCCTGGCCAGTGTGAAGATCATGTGGCCAAGGACAGAAGAGGAGAAAGCGCGAAACAGAAACTGTGGGTTTGTTGCATATATGAGAAGAAAAGATGGCCAAAAGGCCTTAGATGCCCTGAAAGGTAAGTGATATATTCATTTGGTGATCAGTGTGCTTGCAGTGGTCAGGATTCAACATTAATAGTGATCATGCAAGTGTAATTTTTTCGCAAAATTAATGTGCCCAAAACAACTTCTCGATACAAGTGATGGCAGAAGTACAACTAGGAATCGTTACTCTCCATGTCACCAATAATTATTTCTGACAAATATTGACAAAAAATATCCTGATTATGGAAGAATGGACAAGATAGATGTTTTTCTTCTGTCTGAGTGCAGAAACCTGCTGTTAAATTAATCACAGCGGCTCATTTTGGCCTTTATAAACACTAACAACAACAACAACAAAGACTTTATTTATACCTTAAATTAAGAAAAGAAAAATTATAGTTAAGACAAATGAAGGTAGGTGTCATCCAGAATAACCTCGAGGTTAATCAAGCTGGGTGACACAAAGCTGAGTTACTTAAGCTTGATAAAATGATCGGGATATAAACTAAATGTATAAACATTACACACTAAACAGAGAAAAAGAAAAGGGTACAGAAAAAATACAGAAAATGAAAATACTAATTTAGTACAGAAAAACAACAACAATTCTTTACCACGATTGGATTTAAACTCATCAGTTAGCAGTATCCCGCATCTTACAAACTCCGATGTGGATTTGCATATGCCTTCAGATGTAAATTTTAATTACTATAGCTCCGACTTTCGCAATAATCAAGAAATTTCAAATTGTCTCATTGAAAATGCATTTTCTTTTCTCCATTGTAAATCAGGAGACTTTCTGCTAACAAAAACAATTTGCAGCATTTACTATATGAACTTAATTGCTCTTTCACACTTATCGCACTGACTGAGACAAAATTGATTGCGGCTAATGACTCACTGAGTAATTTAAACTTACACAGATACCAATTCTTATCTCAACCGAGTCTGTCAAATGCTGGAGGTGTTGGCATCTATGTTCGAGATAATTACAACTTTTCTATTCGATCAGATTTATCAATAACAGAATCTGGCTTTGAAGCTCTAGTTTTAACAGTGTTGCTGAAATGAAGGTGATGTACACTATTAGAAAACTGAAAACTGTTTGCAAAAGTGTGCTTGACAAAAGCTGAACTCGAAGCCCTGAATAGATAAGATTGGCAAGGATTATCTGGTCAATTTTAGTTTTAAAAGCATCATCATTTGTTTCTAAATTGTTTTTATATTTCATTTTGAGTTTTTTTGTTGTCAAATTTTGAATCCTTCTGCAAGTCGTTTTTGAATAGAAGAGTGAAATAAAGTATGTATTTAGTTTCTGATTGTATTTGAATTGAATATTGGTTGCATTCTTATAAAGACAATGCGAAAACATGCATGGGCATATACTAACCAACTCATAAGCTCTCAGCAGCATAACAAGGCTCAAAATGCTTAGTTCAAAATGTTCTCATTCATAGGGTTACTATACTAAATATTTTTGCAATAGCTGCAGCTCTTTTTTAAAAAAATATTAAAATTTGTCATCTTGTGTTTTCCGTGTTTATGTCAGTGTAGTAACTCGCTCATTCTAAATGTTAAATGAAAACTTGACATGGAGGGTAGAGAGAGATCTTTATTACATTTGTCCTGCTACAGAATAACAATGATTCGTACGAAACTAACTTTTGAATTAGTTATTGAAAACCAAAATACTTTCTTGGTACCTGTTGTTTGTCATTTGTTTTTCAGACTTCAATGATGGTTGAGAATTTTCAAAAAACTTCAAAACTTTACTATTTGAAACTGTACTTTGAAGCAGGATAAGAGTTAAGACACTATTTTATTCTAACTCCACAGGGAAAGAAATCATGGAGTTTGAGATGAAGTTGGGTTGGGGCAAATCTGTCCCCATTCCACCCCAGCCAAT
>JAOEJI010381419.1:0-10389 GCA_025448255.1 Umimayanthus chanpuru
GAGTAGAACAAATTTTGTCAAAAAGTTACAGTTTTATATTTCAAACTTTAATTTGCATAAGACGTCATTTAATTAACATCAAAAGATGCGCTCATTATCGGACTACAGGTAGTGAAAGTTTCATTTTGATTGCTTGAAAGCTTCAAGTTTTAGATCGGAAAAACCTATGGGGGGGGGGTCCAATTGATCCCTCCCCCCTGGACATTCGATGGTTAAAAGTGCACCGAAAAAAGTTAAAAATGGTAAGATGAAGATTTTGATTTCAATTTTACTGTAAAATTATAACAAAAAGACTAGAACATACTCTATTAGTTTTAGTCAAATAAAAGAGTGCATGGTATCCTTAGAAATGACTTGTATAATTCAAAATCTACAAATTGCATTTTCAAGCGTTATGGAATTAAAATGGTAACAATGTGTTACGGGTAGCAGCAGATATAGCATACGGATAAGCAGCTGGTGTATTGGCACTATTAGCTTTGGTATCTGAAATTCTGCCTCTGAAGTCGGCTCAACTATCTAAATATGGAGCTAAAATCACAACTGTATACTTTATATAAGAAAAGGATCCAAACTAGAAACCCTACCAAAAAAGATGGCGATTGTGTATTTTACCAATAATACCTTGCGAACCTAACACAGCTAATAAGCACGAAGAAAGCCATTTATTTTTGAAAAAACTCCTCCTTGTACTAGTAACATTGTGTATTGTAGGTTTGGGGTTGTTAGAACTTTTCTGTATGCTTTTATGAGCATTTTAGGGGATTTTGTACACTAAGAATTATGGGTAGAAGTACAGGTCGCCATATTGGATTCAATGGTGTCCTTACTTGTTGTACAGTTGTCCCCAGTCCATCCGCTGGCACAATGACAGATGTATTTATTGACAAGATCCAAACACGTACCACCATTCAGACAAGGAAAGTCAGCACAGTCATCGATATCTGAAACATTTTTTGACAGTTATGTTGGTCTGATTTAATCATTTATGGAAACGGAGGTAACATAAGCTAACATTAACACGCAAGTCGTCAATATGTTTCCAGTCTTCGCAGCCTCAATTTCTCAAGTAAAACTCCCAGATAACAGTGAAGTATACTAACTAAAACTTATTTCAAATAGTTTACTGACAGTGCAGTTTAGTGGGGAAACGTAGTACTATAATTCTCCGTTTTCACTCCGTTTTTATAAGAACGTGTGGCTGGAAAGTACAAAAAGTTTAAGAACATGATAAGAACATAAAGGCGACGAACCATTATCTTAGATACCAGATACTACACAAAAGCATGGAAAAACTTTGTTCGTTCTCGGCTGACATTCGTCAGTGCAACATCGCCTACAGTGTTGTACTCGTACAAACTTGTTTTAAATCATTTTTACTTTTTATTATGTTGCTTTCTTGCTAGCAACGGTAGCGGCTAGCTAATAAAGCGTCTCTTTGCTTCCGCTTGTTTTGCGCGAATGTAAAATAACAAATATACACCTAATACTAACAATTATGTCTGAGAACGTTTTAAGAACATTTGAGGCTGAAATCCTCAAAATATTTAAGAAAATTCAGCCTCAGCCGAATAAATCATTTATAAAACAGAAACTATTCTAGTTCATAAAGGTGAAGTATGAAAGAAATAGGGAAACCAATTTGAGACGATTAACCCTAGAAGGCATGAAGAAATAAAAGTTACACGAAGGCATGAGGATTGGGGGGGGGGGGGGTCAATCGGACCCCCCTCTATTTTCAAAAGTATTCAACCAATTGACATGAAACTTGGTATGTGTAATAAGTGTCCAGTATACTACCAATTAGGTATAGTCACGTGGCACCTAATTGGTTTCCATAGCAACTACAGCAACAATGACGTCACTAGTGGCCGCCATCTTGGATTTTCAAATTTTTTCATATTCAAATTTAAACGCTGAAAATAGTGAGAAAACAACATTTAGCGATTGGAATCTACAAAATTATAAGATCCATTGTAAAGTTATCAGTATTTAGGCGAAAATAGTCGCTTTTTTGCGAAAAATCGCATTTTCGTAGTCAACACACAAGTTGCGTGACTTATTATGATGACGTCATCAATCGTAACGTCATTTAATTAAAATCAAAAGATGTCTAAACAATCAAAGAACAGTTGTGCCAAAGCTTTTGGTAATCGGTCATAGAACAAAAAATTAAAGCCAAAAAAATCGGGTTAAAATAACACGTCTTAAGATGTGTTTTTTGGATGTGTAAATTAGAACACCTTGGCGTGTTGTGGAAGCACTCCTTTTTCAGGGCATAGATCACACATCTTTGGAAAAGTGTGTTCATTAACACACATTGGTGTGTAAATTAAGACACTATGTAACACACCTTGGCTTGTCCTCAATTTCACACACTTTTGGTGTGTTATCAGAAAGATGTGTTTTGCAACATACCATGATGCTGTGCTCTGCTAACACACCAAAAGGTGTGTTCAAATATTTTGGCCAAGACGTGTAAACTAACACACCTTTACTACAAGCCTGATAACACACTAAGGGTTGTGTTAAAGTATTTCTGACTAAGATATGTAATCTAGTACACCTTTGCCAAAAGGTGTGTTTGATGTATTTCTAATTAGGATGTGTAAATCAAGCATCTTTACTATGAGCCTGCAAACACAACCAAAGGTAAAGTATCTAGTTAAAGGTTGAGGTACATGCTAGTTTACACATCAGAGTTCCAAAACATTTGTGAACAAGTCCCCCAGTTTTTCAGCATATTTATTAGCAACTTTACAGAGATTTAAAACTTCCAAATCAAGTTTATTCTCAAGTTAATTAACAGTTTAATACATGTACATATGAACCATAAAACTTAACAACTATTAATAAATCACAATACTTGTATTTACCTCAAAATACAAGGAAAACTATTTAAGAAAACCTTACCCAAGTACATGCATCTAAGTTTTTCAACACTACTGTTGTAAGCTTTGAACCTCAAAGTTTATGTTAATTTGTAACCATTTCCTAAATCAGTTCTTGGACATTTTTAAACAAAACATGAACAATTATGATAAATCATAAATTAAATTGAGGGAACATTAACTGAACTACTGCACATACAGATATGTTATTTCATTGCTGCAACTGCAAATACAATTCGCTGTTGCCAGAATATCCTATAAAAACATCACCAGGCAAAAAATTTAGGGAGTTTACCTGTCTTCAACTCATGATTGGTTCATTTGCAATTAAATTTTTTGGTTGTGCACAGTGGTTAGATTATACTCACAAATCGTATTAAAGTAAAACAAAAAGACGCAAATTTGTAAAGTTGTTAACTAGAAAACCAGCATAGAAATAATACTGTGGAACAATTTAGAATTACAAGTGTTCTTTGCCTTTCGTTTTTGTTTCTTTTTATTATTGACAATCAGCGAATTTTGCTTATAGGCCCCCCTGAATTCACCATGATCCCGAAAGACTTAACTGTTGTAAAAGGAGTGAACCCATATCTGCCCTGTGCTGCAACTGCTGTCCCGATACCACAGATCCGTTGGAAACTAAATGGAGATATCCTGAATAATACAAAGATTAAACAAAACGGGACGTTGGTTATAGAAATCGTGGGTGACAGCCGACAGTATGAAGGAAACTACACGTGCGAAGCATCTAACTCATTTGGGACAAAATTCTCAACTGCACAACTTACGATCCACAGTAAGTCAGTTGATAAACTTCAAATTTTATATTTTTCGTGATATAAATAGGACAATTGTTCAATTAGGAATGAAATAAAATCGCTAGTTTTTCATTAAAATTGTTGTGCTTTTAGATTACCGTGGTTGTATCTATGTTATTGTTACGATACAAATTCTCACTAGTCCTTTTATATTTCAGAAATACGCAATTCAGAACATAATTTACAGAGCTAAATTTTATGTAATGAGTTTTCATTGCTGACAGAATAAAAAGTGTTTTTCGTAGATAAACAGTGAGCTGATTTCGAAACGTTATTAAGATTGTCAGAAACAGGAAAATACCTCTTTGCTTAAAAATACGGTTAAAGTTGAATTTCGGAAAAGAAGCAAAAAAGTATTAGGAAAAAAAGGAAACGAACAACTCAAAGTTTCTTTAAGAAAATATCAAAACAAGGCCATTCTGCAGAACAAAATCTTACTCTATATTTAAGACTGTGATGTTCATTTTAACTTGGAAAAGTTGTTAATTGAAAATTAATGCAGATGATGGCCTTGCGCACGGAGTTGCCTGTCATATGTGTAACATCGATTCTTCCATCGTGCCTCGGTTCGAGCCATTTTGCGTGCCCAGCTCCGAGCCCAAAACTGACGAATTGAAGGATTTTGCGTGCTGGTTTCGAGCCTTGTTCGTGCCTTTTTCGAACCTGGTTCGTGCCATTTTCGAGCCTACTTCGTATCATTTTCGAGCCTGCTTCGAGCCACTTTCGTGCCTGGTTCGTGCCATTTTCGAGGCTGCATTCTACCCTTTTCGAGCCTGCTTCGTGCCATTATCGAGCATAGTTCATGCTAGCCTCCGATGCAACCACCTTATTTCCTTCGAGGGTTCCGAGGAGGGGACACCCGGCGAAGGAAATAAGGCGGTTGCATTGGAAGCTACTTGTAAGTTCATGCCTATTCAAGCCTTTCTGGTTCGGGGATACACGTTGGCTCGAATTGGTTGGAGCAGCAAAATGTAGAGAAAACAACTGCGTATTGCTGTTCCAGCGTACCTCCATCTGCATAATTTAGTGCGGGAGTGGGTCATACCCCCTTGTATTAAAACGTTTGGTAAAATTGTATAAATTATCAAACTGATAGTTACAAACAGATGATACATTTTTGGCGACAAGTAGTATTAGGCGTTCAATATCACGATTAGGAGTGGACTCCTTCTTTCCGCGGTCGTTCCGTCACTTTGCCTATAGTATGGTTATCTCCTGCAAATATTTGTTGGTGAGCACGTATTTTTACCAAATGAATCGAGTACCAAAAGATTGGCGACATGTATTAGCCATTTTGGCGTTGGATATCACAATTTTGACGTTCAAATTTAGAGCGTTTTCTTGTTCGTTCGTTCCGGCTTCCACTCTGTTGCCCCTGCTGTCTGGTCGAGTCCACCCCCAATAACACTTGTGTAAAACAGTACTGTGTAAGCATGCGTGAAGTAACTACCGCGCATCGGTTCAGGGATGAGGTTTGAAGGAGTTTCTTAAAACTTCAAAGCTCAGTAAGTATTGCTTTTATTAATACAACAATTATCCTTCATTTGGGAGCAGTGTTCGCTTCCGGTATCAAAAATATGAGTATATATTTGTCATTTCTCGTGAGAACTAGAAACCAACGAGTTGACATCATTCATTATTTAGTACAAGGCGAGATAGAAATACGGACCTTCAGATGGCGAACGGCAGGCGACTACTGATCGACCTAGATTTGCTGGTGGCTAACGTGAGCCCTGCTCCTTCAGCTCCAAATAATTTTGCGAACAATGAATTTGCACTGCATTTTACGAGGAACTTTGCCGACCAGAATCAGTATAATATAATATGTTGTTTCTTCCAGGTGAGGTAGTGCTTGACAAAACCTGAACGGATTAAGATTTGAAGATTAAACCTGTTGATGGCTTCACAGGAAATATCATTATTCAGATTGTTGTACATGTATATGTGTTTTTTGCCTCATAGAAGAGCAATTTGTGGTGCCCTTTGATTAGTGTATGCAATATCGTATGTCGTACTTTACATGGACATAATAAAACCGATGAATTTGAAATTAATTGCCTCTTACTTTGCAACGACGGGGGAAGATAAAGAGATAAAGTCTCGACAGCACTTAACTTACCCGTGGTAACTTCTAGTATTTAAAAGTAGACTATACCCTGTCACTTCTCTCGTACACATGAAATGTTTTTCTTTTCATTACATAGGGATATATGGTAAGCTATAACCGTTTGCTCTTTCCGAGCATTGCGAGCTTTAAATACAAATTAAAAAATAACGCCTGCAACTTGTAACGTGACGAAACGCATTGTGGGGTGTGTTGTAATTGACCAGCAGGTGAAAAAGAGTAGCGAAGCCGCAGAAAATGGTCCTTTTCACTCACTCAGGTTTAATAGCGTTTAACCACATGACCGCAAATTATAAACTGTTGTATGTCTTTTCTTTTAAAAAACACACACACAAAGTAATGTGTTAATAAAAACAATGGTGCCACATCTTTAAATTTCTGTTGTGTACCCAAAATGTTAACATTACGCCGAGATTCCAAGCGACCCTCAACACAAACTCAAATTCCATGTAAGATTTGTAAGAATTTTATTGCAAGAAAATCGCACAAAAATCTCTCAAGTAAATTTCAAGTATTTTCATTTAAGTGCGACAAGCCTATTTCTAATGTTGCTGTGGCGGACAGGAATCAACTATGTGTCGTTGAAAAAGAGAATATAATATATTTACGACAGATTCCGGCACAATAATTAGTAAAAAAGAATAAGTCCATCCGCACCCTCACCCCCTCCTGTAAATAAGTAACTTATTTAAATACATTTACTTCATCCTACTGTTGAAGTACATCGTTTCTTTTTTTTTCGTAATGTTTTCACATGAGGTCGTTCAGAAACTCTCTTCTTCTCTCCTTTGAAGCTTTTCGGCAAATGTTCCCAGGTGTGTCAGTTTCCATGAATCAAACTAGTTTTGTCCTAATAAAGTCGTTATGCTTGCTGAAACTGACCTGCTGCAAAAAAATGGCCAAACATTGCTGCGCAATATATTTAACAGCCAGTGCTCGAATGGACTCAGCACGAAAGGGCTCGATAACAGCACGAACAGGGCTCGAAAGATGGACGGTTCGGGCTCCAAATCGGCACGATTTGGGCTCGAAAGAATATGTTCTTGGGCTCGAAACTGGCACGATCTGGGCTCGAAAACAGAACCAGTTTGGATCCAAATGGGCACGCTTTAGGCCCGAAAAGGCACGATTTGCGCACGTTGTTGGCACGCAAACACCCAAAATAAGCAAATTTGGCACGAAAAACAGAGATTTCACCACTTCGGATGAGTAAAATTTTATTCTATCACTACAAACAACATCGTAAAATTGGGAAAAAGACAGATAAAGTGCTTATATTTGGAATATATGATGTATGCCATAGCTTCACTCCACAGCTCACGTCTTGTTTAAAAACAAATAAATATACGAAAGATAAAGGCTTCTTTCCGAGCTATGGATTGACAACAATAGGCGATATTTGGGTGTTTTTGAATTTGTTCTAACACTAATTTTCAGCTTATTAGTCTTTTTTGTGAAATAATACAGCGGCAAAATTTTATTTCTTCGATAGAACATTTTAAGTGCACTTCTAATTCTTAACCATTTTTATTGATATAAATTGGTTCGAATTTTAGAGCAATTCGTGCCTTTTTGAGTTGCTATTTTGTTACAGGTAATTTTTCAGATTTGAAACTTTGTGGAGCTTCAAGTCGACCCAAATTGAGAATTTGAAATATTTTATGCATTCAACAATGTTACATTAACGAAGTCTACCAACTGTAAAAAATGAACTCTGTAGGTCAGTTTCTGATGCGAAGTTATAACAAAAAAGGCTGCAAAATAGCGCTCGTTCGGTTTGACAGGCAACATCGTGCGCAAGGCCTGATGATATTTTCGGTAGAAGTATAAACACAAAACAGCTGAGTTTGTGACTAGCTTGGCTTTTGCTGATACAGTATTAAAAGTAAATATAGCAGTAGATGTTTTTACTGGTCCTGACATATTCTGACCTTTTCAAGTTGTTACAAACAGTTGTACTTGTGTTAAACTACTGGGCATAGATAATGGTTGGTTGTTTCATCTCTAAATAATATTTCGTAATCATAAACTATAGTATTAAGTTCTATTTCTCTATAGCTATTTTAGTTAGGTTTTCGGAAAAATCATTTTGTTTTTTGACATTTGTTTTATCTAATTCTGCGATCCTCAGAACTTGTAAATTAAAACTTAAAACATCTGCAAAGTGATCGCAAATACTCGCTTGCACAGCAACTCCTTTTACAAACACTTACGTTGCCCAAAATTCCCTAAATGTAGAAATATAGCGGACTATTACTATTGATTTAACCTTTGTTTTACCTATAGTTAAAAGTGTAAAATTATGAAAACAAAACGAAGAACCTGATAATAAAAAACGACGAATGTCGTGAACTAGGAGAAGCAATAAAGTGCGTGAAGGCCGAAGTGAAGAGAATACGAGTCATCTCTGGTCAACTTAAACATAATTAGACTAGTGGGAACTCGTATTGTGACATGATTATTTAAATGTGTCAATAGAGCAAGTTAAATTGAGAAAGGATTGTTAAAAAATCTTTTTGTCATTCATTTTTCCTTTTTTACAGCCTTCCCTTCAATGACCAGTGGAATGATGGAAAAACAGATCATTATAACGGGCAAAAT
The DNA here is from genome assembly GCA_025448255.1 of Umimayanthus chanpuru. NCBI lineage: Eukaryota > Metazoa > Cnidaria > Anthozoa > Zoantharia > Parazoanthidae > Umimayanthus > Umimayanthus chanpuru. Next base: position 8,436 of record JAOEJI010381419.1, read on the forward strand.
AACAAACTTTACGTGTCAGGGAAAAGGAAAACCTCGACCAACTGTTGCGTGGTTGAAAAATGGACAAAAGATCACAAATAGTAGAAGAGTGGCGCTATCCTCATCAGTATCTGGAGACAAGTTGGTGACATCTGAATTAGTGATCAACGACACCAAGTATGAAGACAGCGGTGTGTACACCTGTGTGATTGGCAACACGGTGGGCGGGACCAACAGTAGTGGAACTATTTCAGTACACGGTAAGTTTGTCATTTGAGCCACGATCTTAAAGTAGTGAAATGTATCAATATCTCATGTTTATGAGGGCATTACGGTGGGCGGAATCAACAGTAGTGGTATCCTTATAGTTCACGGTAAGTTAATGACTTAAACCACGCCGGGATTATAAGTTATGACGTGTTTAAGGCTCAACTTTAGCGTGTCTTGTAACACGGCGGTAGTGGGACCATTTGAAATTCTTGGCAAGTTGGTGAGTATTGCGTTAGACAATTAAGACCCTGCTGTTTGCACAAATATATATGTGATGTCTTTGTCTAGAAGTAACCTATCCTTTCAATTTGTTCTTTTGTTTGCAAAAAATCTTTGACGTGGTTTTCTAGGTCCGCCTGAATTCACCATCACCCCAAATGACGTAAATGTTCTGAGAGGAGAAAACACAAATCTGCCCTGCGCCGCAACTGCTGTCCCGATACCTCAAATCCGCTGGAAACTAAATGGAAAATATCTGCATGTCGCAGAGGTCACAAAAACTGGGACATTGATAATTAATAACGCAGAAAACAACCAGCTGTATGAAGGAACTTACACCTGTGAAGCATCAAACTCTGTCGGGACAAAATCCTCAACTGCACAACTAATCGTTCAAAGTAAGTGAGTTGCTAAACATTAGGTGTATTTCCTAAATTAAAATTGATTAAATACTGGTTAATTTCGACGTTAGGAATGATACCGAGGTTGCCTAATTTGTATGTTCTTGTTATTCAACACGACCATAGATGCAAAATCTTCTGCTGGAAGTTCCGACTTAAAAATGTTTTGGGCACAAATCATGCGCAATGCGCAACACGTTTGTAGCCAGCCTATTCAATGAAGTGACTCTTGTCACAAATTAGGTTTTGCTTTAACCTTATTCAGACATGTTGCAGGGGGGGGGGGGGCAGAAAGTACCCGCGCTATTTTCAAAAGTTTCTAAAAAGCGAGGCACTGAATATGGAACTCCAAGGTTTATGAGTTTTCCTAAAACTTAGTGAGGCGCAATTTTGAAAGTTAGAGTTATATTTTGAACTCAACGTATTTCCATGACAGTCATTTTTTGGACAAAATGTCAGTAAAATTTTTCCTGAGTTTTTCATATAACTCTGATCTGCTGTATTTTCTTCTTGCTGTAAAACTGTAGTTTTTACTAATTAGAGTTTACTACAACAGTTTTCCACTAGTTTTGTGTCAAATAAGAACTTTTTCTGGTGTCAAAAGAAATCAAAGAAAGCCGCCTGTAATTCAAGACAACGGGTTTTGGACGTCGTGTCATGTCATATTTGACTACTGTATTTGTACTAACACAGTAGCACTAACGCTAATTTCCCGTGTGGAGATCCTGAGGAAGTCTTCTTCACAGTATATGCCTTGTTAAGCTTTAAGCCCAAGAAATGATGGCATCACAAAATATATTAAATTTTTTATTACATTCCCAAAAACTGATTGCAACATATCTAACAACCCCTCTGAAAAACAGGGATAAAATGACATTTTTATTCGAATGCAACAGATCTTTGCTTTGCATCAGCGCCTGGTTTAAATGTAGATGCTGAAAATCTAGATAAACTTAAACACGAATATTTTTCGTATGGAACAAAGAATATTATTTTTATGGTGAAAACACATTATAGACCTTGTTTAAGGTCTAACTTTTAAATTGACTTATCAATTTTATCGACTCTTTCTGTTTTGCAATATT
>JAOEJI010381530.1:0-10388 GCA_025448255.1 Umimayanthus chanpuru
AAATCATAATCTGTGTTTGTTTGCGTGACCACTCAGAGTTGTCTATGGTTGGCCGTTTGTTGTTTGTTGCAAAATTCAAGAAATATATATATATTCACACTCAACAAAATATTCAATGCATTATTTTACATCCAGCAACTGTCTATTTATGCAGCTTCAAGGAATAGTATTTATTCAACTTCAAGGAAATGATATAGATGTTAACTTCTAAAGGAAATATATGCATTCAAAGAACATATATTTATTCACAAAAGTATATTCATTAAAGGAAATTATATTCGTTCAAGGAATTATATTCATTTCAAGGAAATTATATTCATTCAAGGAATTATCTTCATTCAAGGAAAACAAATTCATTCAGGGAAATTATATTCTTACAAGGAAATATGTTCATTCAAGGAAACTAAATTCATTCAACAACGTTGCGTTCCAGGACAGAGCGAAAACATTTATTTAGCAAGTTTCCCCAGCCATTTTATAATAGCTATAAACTTTATAACTACTATCTCCTGAATTAAGTATAGCTACAACTCTGCTCTTTTCGACTGAAGAATGAAAAAAATTACTGATGTAGAGGGTTTCGGATTATAATCACTGTCCGCGTTGCTTTTGCTATCAATGTGCGAAGAAATACCACCTGAATCGCTGTCCGTTTCCGACACAATATCTTTGCCAAAATCTGATATGCCCTATAGGGCAGAATGGCTATTGTTTTCTGGACATCTGGCTTAATGATTCATACTAATCTGAATCATAATGGGTGCATTTCTCGACGCGTGATTGGCTGGGCAAGCGGAAATGTGTCAATTGCCTGGGCTCGTAAATATTCGGAAAAGTTTGATAGCACTAGTCAGTGAACTTCGGAGATGTCAATCATGGTTAAGCTGAAAAAGGCTATTATGTTTTGGTATCTTGACTGACAGTCGTAAGTCACAAGTCAGTTAATCCGCAATTTCTTTAATTAGTTAAGGTTTCGGTCTGTTTAAGCCATCCACATAGAGGTCTTCACAACAGACAGTGCAAATCAGCCACTTCCATCGCCGTTAATTTTCCAATAGTTTCTACAAGCTGCTAACAATCTGAGAATACGTTCTTATGTTAGAGTTTCTACTGCAATACAAAAATTTGGCAAACTATTTCTTGAATTTTATAAAGAAGTAAACCGCCACAAAAAGATCATACTATTTACTAAAATATATTTTGGCCTCTTTGCTGACGGTCTAATACCAGTAACCATCGCTAAATAAATTTCAGGATTTTGATTTAAAATTTAAAAAACGGAGAATTTCTTAGGAGACCAAAAATTTGTAAGTACTAGTTGATCTTCAAGACACCGTATACTTTAGCCCACGTCGCAGGAACTCAACTCTGTTCCTCCACCCAACCCGTGAATACAAACTTGTTTTTGGTTAGCTTTTCCCTTTTCATATCGTCTCCTCTTGTTGTACTATATTTTTTAGCATTTTCAAGGTAATTTACTGTGTTCGATATTTCTAATTAGCATAGGTAATCGAACTTTTACGAGTTCAATATGGAAGAAATTTGCACGAGTGTGTTTTTAAAAAGAGAATCAAAATTGCCAAGCCCCTCAGGGCGAACGCAATTTGAGCTATTTCAAACACGCAAGTGTATATTAATTCCATATTGAACGAGTAAAGGATTCGAGTTTTTGTTAATCATTTTCGTTATCGGCGTTAGTTTTCCAGCGCTTTCTACAAGCTGTTAACAAGCTGAAAATACGTTCTTACATATACGTTAGAGTTTCTATTACAGTCAATAACAAATTGGGAAGCGATTTCTTGAATTTTAAGATGATTTAAAATGCCGCAAAAAGATCATACTATTTCCAAAAATCTATTTTGGCCTCTTTGCTGACTCTCTAATACCAGTGAAGACCAGCAAATAGATTTCAGGATTTTTATTTGAAATCAAAAGGACGGATAATTGCATCTCAGACAAGACTTGATTAATCTTTTTTGGGGAAAAAAAACAAATCGTTAACATGACTTTTTCCTTTGACACTTACGCGAAAATTGCCGAAAGTTTCAATCGCTTTTCAACCTTCCCGAAACATAGAATCAACGGTCACAACAAGATATCTAGTTTAGTTTCTGAGTAAGAAACTAGAATTGTTTTGCGGGCAAATGAAGTAAAAATATTTGTTGACCTTCAAGACACGGTACACTTTAGCCCACGTCGCAGGAACTCAACTATGTCTCTCCACCCCAGACCTGCACCTTCAAGAATACAAAACTCCCCTTGTTTTAGGTTAACCTTTTCCCGTTCCATATCATTTCCTTTTAGCATATTTAAAAGTGTGTTCGAGATTTCCAATTAGTATCAGTTATCGAACTCAGTTTTACGAGCTCTTTATGGGAGAAATTTGCACGAGTGTGTTCTAAAAAGTATCAAAATTGCGTGAGCCCCTCAGGGCGAACGCAATTTGAGCCCTTTCAAACGCTCAAACCTATATCAATTCCATGTTAAACTCGTAAAAGGTTCGATTACAAACTGCACGAAATTATCTGCATTCTTATTTATTATTAGTAGATGGCTTTTTGTGGCAACTATCAAGTTTCTTGTCACACCAAGAATAGCAAGTCATATCACGACACTTTCTTGTTGCGCGTGATTGGTTTATTTTGAATAGTAATGTTCCTGGGTAAATTCCACTTTTCCTTTTAGTTGCAATTGCAAGGAATTACACATTTTGAACAAAATTACGAAATAATTGCACTGCTCTTAGCCAATAAGAATCAAGCATTTCTTCCATGTGTATGGGGCAAAACTATATAATATAAATAATAGGTGTCGACTGGCAGATTTCTGGCTCTGCAAACGTAAGTGCATGTGGTGACAGTTTTAATGGAAAGATATGAAAGTGGGTCTCTAAAAAGGCAAAATATTCCCTTATTCGTTAACATGTAGTTAGTTGCGTTTCCTTAAACTGATTGTCACATGACCTGTGGAAGTGCATGTGTTGTGCTTTTTCATAAGTTTCTGAAAAATAATTTTCATATAAAATACTTTGTCTAATTAGTTTTGTCCATTGCATGCAAGGAAACTAAGAGATTGGCAAATAAAAGTTCTATTCAGTTCAGCCTTCTTTTGCTTTGTTGTATAAGAAAAAAATTGTTTCAATTTCAGTCGGAATAATAACTGTTAGATGAATAACACAGAAGATGCTTGCAAATGATTTCTTTGTTCGTTAACATATCGCGTGGTCATAAATTAATGGCCACCTGACGTGCACAAGTCTGCGTGTTGTCTTTTTGTCAAACTACTAATGAACACTTTGACACAATATTGGAAATTGATGGCTTTTACTTGGATGCTCTTTACATGCTTAGGTCCCCAGATATTGGCAAGGAAAAGTGTTTAGTGCATGTGTATTTCAGCATTTCTTAAACTGAAAAGGTTTATTTCCATATTTCATGATCAGCTAAAATAAGAAACCATAACTAAATTATGAACACTCAAAAACAATTTCAAAAGTTATGTTAAAAAGTAAATTTGCTTCAAATGTCCCAGCTGAAACGTTTCTTCCAAGGAGATCGTTTAAACAATTGTTAAAAATTACATGGCGAATCTTGTTAGAAAAACAACGCAAGCAGATATCTTTCAGGAGCTCAATATTAGCCAAATACAGAATGAAAACAGTATTTACATATATTTTTGATAAAGCTTAGGGGCGATCGTCCGATAATACCACTCCTTTTGAGCCACATTTTGTCTCATCAAATATGATGTATTACAACGAATTCAACAAGGGAAATACATATTATTTACATAAATTATGAGATCAAAACATGAGGTATACTTTACTTTGAATAGCACAGAAAATTAACGTTCCTATTTACAACATAGCGTATTAAGCACACTGAATTACAAGAGACAAGCGCAAATGTATCTGACATTTGGAAATATTTTACGAGGTAACAAAACAACTGCAACATTGCTCTGGCAGGTTATGGATATGGTTAGACTTGTGGAATATTACCAAGTTCTATTTGATCACCGCCAGGTGCGCGAAGTTCGTGTGTATAGCGACAGCAGGAACAAAATAGTTGTTAATTAATTCCCTGGCAATAGCACGAACAGAAGACAAAATTAATGGCAGGAAACACAAGCGGAAAAAGAGTAACATTGTTAAGTATTTTGTAAAAGAATGCCTGTCTGTTAAGAGTGAGAACACACATACTAGTAAACAATATAACTTGGTATGATCTCCAGCAAAGTTTGAAAGCCCACAGAAACATCGCAAAGAAGACTCTAGGAGACCGAGCATCTGTTGTTGCTGCTCCAGAACCATGGAACTCTCTACCCATCATGCTTCGCAACATCGACAGCCTGCATAAGCTTAAGCGCCGTTTAAAGCCACATATATTTATCCAACTATCTACAGCTGATTTTAGATTTTAAGCTACAATTTCATATAAATCGATGCGAAGAGATTAGCTTAACCTTTTTGTTTTATAGAATAGATTTAAAGTAGTTTCTATTTTCTATTTTACGGTAATACTGTTTTTATGTGATGCGCAAAGATCATCAAGATGGTTTTGCGCAATAAATTATTATTATTATTAGTAGTAGTAGTAGTATTAAAAGTACACCAGTTTTTACCAGTGACAACAGAAAAATTAAGTGCTGAAGTGTAAAAGCCACAGTTATAGTAAAGAACATTGTTATAAAACGGAAGTTCTGTTTCCTTCTCCTTATGACGGTTATAGAGCAGTTCGTATTCCCAGCTAACGATTTGTGTAGCAAACAATGGCTAAGGCGAACTAAGGTTATTGATTTCCAAAAATGAACACTTTATTTTGCAAGTAGGTCAAGATTGCTCGACACGATGTCAACCATGGAGGCCATCTTGAATAGTTATTTTTGTTACCATGACAACAGCGGTCAATTCAGTTATGATTGTTACTAAGCAAAATTATTGGTATGTTAAGCACTAATTGCATGCCGAAGGGCATGTGCTAATTCTTAATCGTTTAAAAAATCTTCTGGGGAGGGGGAGGAGTTGGACTGCTTGATTGCTGGAGTTGTCTGGAGGAGACGGACATGCGTTGACAGAACAAGGAATCATTGAAGTAAAAGCAACCCCCCATCCCCTCAGCCGTATATGTTTGGCAAAAAGGCTTGACCATTTAAAAGTTAAGAAATATCTCTTATATATAAACAAACTGACGAAAAAAAATCATGTTTTTGATTGTGTTTCTTGAGTTGCAAAGCAAGAATTTCTAAGTTTGCTACAAATCAAACCACGAAAATAGAGGAAAATCTAGGATTTTTGCTGGTGTAATAGATGAAAATATTTGAGAAAGTTATTGACTGACAAAAATACCGAATCATTAATGCTCTGTTTATTGATTGGAAAACGCTTTCATTTTCTAAAGTTATTGTTCTTGAAGGAACAATATTTACTAACGCAGTCGCCAAAAGATTAATGGCGCGGCTGGTTGACAACCTTGCAGCGCACGATCTGGTGCTGAATCAGGAAAACGCAGATCAAAAGGTAAAACAATAACAACAATGATACTTTTGTTCAGTTGGATAGTTTATGTCAAGTCTCATCATTCAGATGATTGCAAAGCTAACAGAGCTGGGTTGGTGACTAATGAGTATTTTTCTGTGTGTTTAGGCATCAACTAAAGGTGAAAATGTTAATAGTCGCTTGTGTAATTCTGCGTAATACTACGGCAATGTATATACATGTATCAACAAATGCATCTCCATTTTGAAGAATCTTTATTTTCAGTATTTTCTCAGATTTCATAAATTATTTCGTTCGGTATTTTATTGAAAAAGTCTTTTCCTAGCTCTCGAGAAGCAGATTTCCTATATTTCTATTGGGTACTATTTTTTATATCAGTTATTTAAAGAAGAAAAGTTTCTGTTATAAGAACCTGAAGTACATGTATAGACCTTTGGCAGCCTTTATTGTTCCATGGCTGACTTCGGAGTGAGGATTCCTAGAGCCAGTGGGATGGTGAAAGACCACAACACCGGGTTATCAGTCCAATTTTTTTCGAGCAGAGTATCGGTTCTTTTAACCTTATCCGGCCCTGGCTTTTCGAGTGTGCCTGGGCCGGGGGGAGGGAGTGCCCGCGGCCTATAACTCTAAAACTGTTGATGGTATTGAAATGAAATTTGGTAGGGAATCATAAACTTATTAATTTGGTGTAATTTATTTGGCAAAAGACGTCATCATTACGTCATAATGACGTCATAACCGTCAAAATTTTGGATTTCAACGAAATCTTGCCGATCAAAATTAGGAAAAGTTTAAAGACATTTCTGACTTTAAAAAACGGCAAATAAATGATACAAATTGAACAGAAAACTTTCTTTTTAATACAAAAAATAGTATATTAAAGAATATGAGTTGTACATAGCGTCTTTATTCAGGCAGTTGGTTTCTGTCGTGAAAGCCAGCTACAAAAATAAAATTTTCATCAGCGTGGAATCATTGTATTACTTCAAAGAAAATCAAAAGGAACAAGAAGACGAAGCGACGGGCACATTCATTATAATATTCCCACCGAAAGATTTGAAGGAGTGCGGTCTCCAAAGCGTATGCATGAAACTTTAGCGTGCGTGCGTTCACGCATGAATGAAGTTATGCAAGTCGCGTCGAGAGATCTTTGTTTTCAAAAATACATTTTATGGTCAGGGATGATAAACATGTATACTAAATGTTTGGGTTTTATGCTCGATTCTGGAAAATATCAGAGCTTGTTTGGTCTCGAAACGAATACATATAAAACCGTGTTATATGTTGGGAATAGCCAGTGAACTGGACTTATACAGACACAGTTCCAGTCAATATCAAGAACAATTCTAATGCATTTTAGGCTGAGTACCTGCAAAAAGGTGGGAATGTTCAGCTTTAGCCCCCAAAATATACCTGTCTTTAAAATAAAAAAAACATGTAGATTAAAATTACTGCGCACGATAGCTCGCATTTATGTATTTATGTGTATCTGTGTGCTTAGGTTTTTAGTCATTTCTGTCATATTCTTTTTCAAATATTATTACTAAAACATAAGATAAACAGTCTTAACATTGCACCGGTAATGTGAAAGAGGAGAAAACAAAACTGGTACCGAGATCTTTTTCTGATATTCCAGACTGAACGTCATTCTCACCAAAGGTCAAAGTAGTGTATGGCTTCATCTTTTACGTATATTAATTAGCCCACGTCGCAGGAACTCAACTCTGTCTCTCCACACCAGACCCCGCACCATCGTGAACACATTAACTTGTTTTTGGCTAGCTTATTTTCCTTTTCACATCATTTCCTTTTGTTGTGCTATATTTTTAAAGCATTTTACTGTGTTCGATATTTCCATTAAGTATCTGTAGTCGAACCTTTACGAGTTTAATATGGAAGTAATTTGCACGCTTGCGTTTTAAAGATAATCAAAATTGCGTGAGTCCCTCAGGGCGAACACAATTTGAGCTCTTTCAAACACACAAGTGTATATTAATTCCATATTGAACGAGTAAAAAGGTCTGATTACTTGTTTATATAATAATCATATACTGAAAAAACATATTTTATAACGTTCAAACATTTACAATTAGCAGATTCGCGACTGTCAGAGCCGTTTGTGGCCACTATCAAGTTTCTTTTCACACCATGCATAGCACGTCAGATCTCGACACTTATTTGCGTGATTGGTTTATTTTGAATAGCAGTGTTTCTGGGACGGTCAGATTGCATTTTTTTGTAGTTGTAATTACAAGGAATCACACGTTTTTTGCACTGAATTACAAAGTATTTGCACTGCTCCTAGCCAATCAGAATCAAGTCTCTTATTATGTATATGATTATGGGGCAACACTATATAATATAAATTATACTTGGTAGGTTTCTAGCGCTGTAAGTGCATGCGGTGACTGTTTTGATAGAAAGATTTGAAAGTGGGGCTCTAAAGAAGCAAAAGATTCCCTTCAGTACTCCCTAACCCTCTCATACACGGGGGGAGGGGGGCACAAAGTACCCGCGCTAGTTTCAAAGATTCATATCTTCGCAACGAATAGCGCTACTGCAACGAAATTTGGTGACATTTCATAAAATTTATCTGGGAAGACAATGGTGTGTTATTTAGACCCATATCAATTAAGCTGTTGCCATGGCAAGCACTTTTTCAAAACCCACTTTTGACAATTTCAACATAAAATTTCTTAAAATGCATTTTTATTTTAAGTTCTCCCATTTAAATGCTTAATTTAAACAGATTAGAAACATTTTCAATGTTTTTCATCAATTTCGAGTTCATTTTGAGCAGTTTTTGAATTTTTCAAAAAATCCAAGATGGCCGCAATGAAAAAACATGGCATCCTATGACAACATCATGACGTCATAGGATGCTGATTAATTACCTGTTTAATTGGTATTGGCCTAATTAGTTAGTATACCAAGTTTGATTGTTGTAGTTTTAACCGTTTCGGAGAAAATAGCCGCGGGCACTTTGTACCCCCCCCCCCCCCCCCCCCCGTCTAGAACCAGCACGAAAGAGCCCGCGTGGAACTGTATTGATTTCTTACCATTTGTATTACGTGTGAATGATTATTTTGACTTAGTACAACATTTAAAACGAAGTCATACTCACCGCACTGGGTTATATTGGATAAACGACGATAACTGTTGCTCCCTTAAACCTTCCGTTCTGTATTTGCAAGTGCCGATTATACTACCATTTTTTCCAATGCTACCACTTAAACCTTCTGTCAGCTGACAGCCACAGACCAAAGGATTATTTGACAATTCTCTGTAAATACGATTTCAGTAAATCATGAAAAATATAGGTAACGCTTACCTCTCAACCAGTGGAGTATAAAGTCTTAAATCTGCTTTACATTGGAAATAGCTTGAGCAATTAAACTAAGCAATGAAGATGAGACTTAGCTGTCGAGAGAAAACTTAAACAACACAATTTGGCAGGTGCTCGCGACTGCGTGCTACACCTAACACAGCCATAAGAGATGAATTTGCTGAGAGTCCTCAAGTCAGTTCTTGATCAAATTCGTACAGTTAGATCAACAAGTTCATATGGTGTGCTTTAATTCCACCAGGTTGACTTTCTAAGTGATAAACAAACGCGGATCCAAATATCACAACTCGTCGTTCTTTTTGAGAAAGGTTTTATTTGTAAACGGTGTTAGAAACATTGCTAAGATGGACAAGTATATCATCAAACGCGAAAGAAAATAATTTGTTACAATAGTGGGTATTTCACTGTTTCACTGGTTAGCTTAGTATATGCTAATGTAATTATTCACCTCAGACCCCGGCCCGTCCACACTTTGCCGGATAAATTTGAAAACGCAACTTTATTGTTACGGTTAGGCTTTCCGTACGTCCACACTACAACGTTCGTATCCGCATAAAAAGATCCACAAAAACGGAACGTTTTGAAAACGCTTTCCAGAGTGGAGCAATTTGAAAACGAAACCATTTTGTATTGGTGTGGACGGAGAACGTTTTGTATCCGTAAATTTTTGAAAATGATGTTGTCATTTTGTTATGTGATTTATCTTCTCGAGTACTTCTAGATGGCGGACAACATTATATTTGCAGTGTTTTTGACAATAATCATCTTCTTTAAGCAGCTACTTCGAGTTAAACATTGCTTTAATTGACACTAATATTGTACGCCAGCGCACCACAAATGATATTATCCAGATATTAATAGAAAATGATACTGATGCCATGAGAGCAGCACAACTTATCGACCTAGCAGAACGCGTTCGGTGTTTACGAAGTTGTGGTCCTTGAAGAAAGGCTGGAAAACTCGAGAATGATTAGAAGGAACCAGATGTTGAAGGTAAAACACCCACCAAAAAATGTCTAGCTACGCTATAGCGTGAACGGAGAACGTTGTATCGGTTTTCATGTGAGGACGCAAAACATTTGTTCTGTTTTCGCACTTAAAGTTGTGTTTTCAAATGTATCCTGCATAGTATGGACGAGGATTTTGTGTCAGTGAAAAGCCCAGTATATTTACCTCGTTGCACTATCCACCACCACTTCGTTGAATAATTGCTCACTATTCACCTCCACTTTAGGGATTATTTGTTAAATATCAGACAGGGTAGCCTGGAGGTGACCCGGCCTCGCTGGCCACTGAGCTGCTTGCCGGGAAACTAATACTATGGGAGTCATTACACGGGCAAAGAGGACGAGGGCGTCCGTCTAAGATGATGATGAGTATGGTGATGCTGCTGCTGATGATGTTGATGATGACCATAATATAAAATCAGGATAGAGAGGTAGCCTTCTCCGCAGGCAACTCTGAGCAGTAATTCTATCCGGAAATTGGGTTGGGCATGCTGACTGATGGTAAATAGGGTAAAATTCGGTAAATGAGGGTGAGGGC
>JAOEJI010381641.1:0-10387 GCA_025448255.1 Umimayanthus chanpuru
GACGCGATTGTCATGAAACTTGGAGGTTAGGTAGAACATTATTACCTCATTAATTTCAATAGGTTACATGCCATTATGACGTCATGATGACTCTATAGTATATTTTATTGTAGCAAGGTGCCCCTGATTTGCTCGGTTTGTTACTGTAAGTACAGATCAATGATTAACAGTACATAAAATGTGAATGATGCTTCAGTGCACTTTCAGCACTCAAAATAGAATTCTGGGGCAATGAAAATTTAGTTAAAATTCTGGGGCTATTCCTGGATTTCACTGAACATCATCTCTATCTACATAAGGTCCATAAGGTGCCATGCCGTCTTCATTTCACTGCAACCTGAGAAACGAAATGAAAATATATTAAAAAAGGTTTAGTTCTACATAACCAACAAGATATCACATACTCACATGTATGTCTGGCTTTTCAACCCTTTTACTTATTTATTTATTCATTTCTTTAGAAACTTCCATCCTGCTCATGAAAAAAAGAACAGGCAAAAGCAAAACAAAAGGTTGTTCAAAATTCTCTTCCAGCATTGAGACAAACACCCACCATGGGAAGAATGAATATCAATTGATCAATTAATGCCTTAATCTTCAGGATATAACTAGGTGTTAAAATAGGTGTTTGCCAGTTTACATAATATATACAGACTGAAGTTAATAAATAGTTGATTCTTTGGAAAAATGCTGAACCAAAATCTTTAAATTCAATAAATATTTGTCCATCACTAGTATATTACAGTTGGAAAGGATAACTTCACTAAATTCAGAACTATTTGCATGCAAAAATAGACAAAAAGTACAGTAATTAATTAATTGTGTTTGAAAAGGTTTCAAAGTTTAACAAGAACAAATCGATAAAAATAGTTCAGCAGATGACTCCCTTGAGCAAGTGAAAGACTACAAAGAACTTTTAAAAGGAGTTGTTACCTTTCCAACTCATTTTTTGTGTTTTTAAAAACCTTAGTTAATTTTGTTGACAGGTTTGTTCTAACATAAAGGTTTTATCATCCGAGCTGCGTCGAATTGATGGTATGAGAACCGGTGTTGATAGACGTATTGATAGCTGAAGGCAATAATTGACTTTCAATCAGGAAGTGAAACTTGTGTTTTCCGCAATTATAGAACGAGGTTTTCTTCTCTCTGGCAAAGTCATCTTAAAGAGTGTCCATTTTATAGAAGTACTTTTTAAAGTAAACGAGTGTGCATTTCGCTGGGCTCGAACGAAGTGTCCGCACCGAGAGGTTCGACTGTACTTCCATTTTGCCATCCATTTTGTTTTCACGTGGCTTCCGTTACTTTGTGTTGAAATACGAAAGACTAGCCGAAGGTGCGCTTTTTTGAAATCACTTTTCTATTGAATTGATGAATGAACAGAAACCAACTTTACATACAATGTGTTCAGATGTCATACTCATAGCATATAAATTAATTTGCAAAACATCATTTATTTGTACAAATATGTGACTAAAATAGCACTATTTCCGAAACGAAGTACTTAAACAAGAGCTCGTGAAAGCAATTTGTTAATTACATACGGCAATATTTCAACGACAACAACAACAACAACTTTATTAGCACTCTATATTACGTACAGTATAAAAACAAAATTTTCAAAAATTAAAGATTGGTGAGCACACGCCACTTAGAAAATAGTCTAGGAACTAATCGAGCTAAGTGGCAAGGCCAGACAGTGTAACTATACTATTTGTAGGGTCCATCAGCACAACACAAGACGTGACGAAAAACAAAACAAAACAAACATGAAAAACGATACATACAAATATGTAAGGGAAGAGGAAAATATAATGTCAATGCTGCAATGAAGCTAACATAGATTGCATTATAAATATTTTACATATTTATTTTTGTGTTGAATAGTTATCGAGGAGAGACTCAGTTAGATGTCTCTTGAAAGTTGACAGTGGTTTGTCTTTAAGGTTATCAGGAATTGGATTCCAAACTTTTACGCCATGTTAACGAATATTCAAAATTTTCTGTCGAAGTAGATTCAACTAGATTTGAAAGGTAGCTTCTTAACAAAATTTCAAAGACTTCTGCCCTTTGTTTTCTTTCGATTAACAGTTACAACTCACGGTCTATGACGATGATAATCCGAAAATTCATTCGGCTGTGCTTGGTTGAAAGGCCAAAGCGCATAGAATGAAAATGGCGTCTCTCACAAACAGAGAATCTCACAAAGATAAAATTTCTCCCAATGACTGAGTACAAACCGTATTACATGGATATGACTTGAAAAATTCGCTCCTTGCGATCACTACCAAGGTAAAGACGTTTTTAAATCAAAATAGGAAAGTGTTTCTTGTTCTCTGACAAAATTCGAGATTGACAAACCAAATTTGTGCTCGACTGCTGCCGAAACAAACACAACCACTATACGAAACTGAAAGAAGATACTAAATTTCCAAGGTCGTAACGGAGCGTTGTTTTCGATTTAGGCCTTTGTTTAATCATTATTGATTAAAGTTTGAAAAGTTGTCGGCAATTTTGCATTGTAGAAATGACCACAAAATATTTAATGCTAGATTTTACAATTACGCGGTAACAATTTGCATAAAAGAGTTAAAGTCACATAAGGAAACATATAACTGCAGGTTACTTACCACAAATTTGAGGTTGTTCCCATTATCCGTACGGAGATCATGAAGCCATAAAGAGCGCAGAAAGGTGCACAAAAATAGCTATTTCTAAAATGGATTCTCCAACCTGAGCTATGACGCGCAACTGGCCTATGACATAGACCCAGCTGGTACCCCCTAGTTCTAGGCTCCGTCCTGGTTTAAACTGGTCTTTCTGTTACAAAGGTTTCTTCTGTTCATTAAAACGTGGGCGCTCAATTGCTTTGTAATTTGACGTCTGTGATTGGCTAGTGGCGTGGTACCTGACGGCAAGTTTTCTCTTGTTTCAAATTAGATCTGTGCTTCACGTCGCTTGGAAAATATTTTTTCGCAAATTGTTTGCCATATCAAGCAAAAAATATTCACAAATGTTGCTTTCCTCTATACCGTGGAATAAGTGCATTGTCTTCAGTTGAAGAAATCGAAGAGAAGCATGGTAGTAATTGTAACACTATAAGACTCTTCAAAGAACCGCGCGCGTTTGATTGAAAGATTCAAGATCGCCAATCAAGAAATTCACAGAAGGCAGGAAGTGCTTCGAGTTGAAAAAGTGTTATCATTCATGATAATAACATGTTCAATTCTGATAAAGTTCATGATCAAATTGACAGGAAAGACGGTGTAATGGGTTCAAGAATCGTTCATAGCTTCGGCCGACTCGGCACAACAACAAAATAAAAATCAATGCGGCCACTAACCTTGCTCCTCCAGTGGTTTATAAATGAACTTGTACCCATTTTTGTCCACAAGACATGTTGTTTGAGAAAAAGCTTTTTCACCTTAGTTTCCACTAAAAACTGCTAGTTTCCATCTTTCATACCATCCAAGATCACTAGTTTTTGCCTTGTGGTCGAACTGATTCCGTCAAACTTTCCTCAACTCTCGAGTCCGTTTCCATCGTGACTCTATCATTGTTAACTAAACTTATGTTACAAAGGCATAAGTGTCATGATAATATATACAAATGGTACTGACGGTAAATGTAGTTTGTTTAACTCTAGAAGCCTCAAGGGAGGGAGTCAAATTGACCCCCATCGCCCTCGATTTTTTTGGCTTAACATTTTTGCTGCTTGACCGATTTGTCAAAAGCTTTGGTACAACTGTTCTTTATTCGTTAATACTTCTTTTGATCTTAATTAAGTAACGTCACAGCTGATGACGTCATCATTATAAGTCACGCAATCTGTGTGCTGACTGTGAAACTACAATTTTTTTATAAAACCTGACTAAATACTGACAATTTTACAATAGATTCTATCAATTTTGTAGATTTCAACCGCTTAATACTGTTTTCTTGTCCATTTTGACCTGCTATAATTCAAATTTGAATAAAATCTGAAAACTTAAAAATTCAAGATGGCGGCCACTTGTGACGTCATTTATGTAGCTATAGCTGTCATGGAAACCAATTAAAAACCACGTGATTACGCTTAATTGAAAGTACAAAGGAAGCTCATTATATGTGCCAAATTTCATGTCAATCGGGTGTATTGTGTCAAAAGTAGACGAGGGTTCGATTGACACCCCCCTCCCCCAAGTTCAAGGCTTTTAGGGTTAAATCATAAAAATTATACATGTTTGGATCACTATTCCATGCATTGCGCCATCAAAACAGAAACTCTTTCTTAGAGCCGCACAGTTCGCGCGTATTGTTTGTTGCGTAGCCATAAGAAAATGTGAATTTTTTTTCTGAAAAGGGTTCGGAATTCCTTGTAAGTTGCTTCTTAATTGAAACTTTTCCTTGTCTTTCGAAAAATGCATCTTGTTTGTGTTAAGGCGTTCTTAGGTTCAAAAGTATGATAATAATCCAATATGTAGTCTTGCAGCTTGCATCAATCAACTAACATAAAGTTATTTGGTGTTTATATGACATGTAAAAATACGAGCAAAAGCAAACACAGTGGCATTACTTTTTTCTCTTATTACTATCACTATAATTATCATCATCGTCATGATCATGATCATTGTCATTGTCATTGTCACTGTCGTTGTCGTTGTCATTGTCATTGACATTATCATTATCTATATATACTGTTATTTTTGATATGTAGATTCATCAGTTGCAATAGACTTTATCAAATTTTATTATTATTATTATTATTATTATTATTATTATTATTGGAGTTTTTGAGTACCTGTACTACGAAAGTACAATTATTACATTTAAGGTGGCTCGAAATAGTTTTTTGGCACGCGAAGATTGGGTTCTAAAATGAACTAATCGCGCGCGCTCGCTCATGATTTTGTTCTGATTTTGTTGCAAGCAAGTAACAAATGTTTTGACATGATATAAACGAACATGGCAGCATTGCGATTAGCCCTTGTCTAAATTTCTAAAATAATTGCAATTCTTCCTTTTTTAACTGTTTTTAACTGTTGCAAAAGTTGTTCACCTAGAAGCGAAAAAAAAAATTGTGCGATCGCGAACTGTTTCCGGTGGCACTTGAACTGACAAGCGTGTTTGGCCGAGGTTTTCTCCTAGTTGCTTTGGCATCTCCTGCTGTTGTGTTTCCGACTGGTAATTAAATAGTATGTAAGACAAGTGTACAGGTTCCACTGGAACTGGCAGCCAATGATATTTTCCTCGCTTGATTCATCGGGACGTTTCACTTGAACACGAAGATGTCCATGTTCACCATCAAAGCCGTCCGCTTTGCTGAAGTCGGGGCATCAAGAAACCAAGCGAAGAGGAAATTGAAGTGTGACATCGAAAGGCCCGTAAAGAAGGAACAATTGACGAGAAGTGTTTCGGTAAGGCTTGTTTTGGACTGCTTTCAGTTCGCAAAAATGGCAATTTACCCAATACTTTGGCCGACACGATGCAAGTTGCCATTGGAGACAAGGCAAGATATCTCGTTTTCTTTCAGCTCCGGCATGATATTGAAAATTCACGTCCTTCAGGCAGTCAAATAATCGACCATGAAGTCATGTGCAAGGATTTGCAATTGCAAAAAAAGTTGCCATCAAGGTAATATTACTAATGAAAGTGTATACTTTAGGCCACATTTATAAAATTCTGGTTTCTCATCAGTGCCCGTATTTCAAAACTGCTGCCGCATTTCCTTTTATTCGATTTCTAAAATGATTTAAAAAATCGATCAATGCAGAGCCAAATAACAGCTGGTTTCTGTTTGTAACAAACATTTCAACATATTCTAATAGTTGAAAAAATGTTCACTTCACACACTTATGAAGATGTTGATGAATGTCAACACAATTACTTAGTCTTACTAAACAAAACAAAACTTGGATGCCACATTTAATTTAAAAAAAAATTCTGGTAAGTTTTGATATTTTTATTTTAATTCATAATTAAAATTTGCAACTTACCAGAATTAAAATTCCAAACTTACCACAAAATGCGGTATTAGCTCATGCTGGAAATATTGGTTGTGCTAACACAGAGTAAGAGTTTGCTATAACAAATTAAAAAAAGAGATTTGGAATAAAAACCATCCACACAACTATGTAACTATTAACCCTAGAAGGCATGAGGAGGGGGGGGGGGGCATTTTGACCCCCCCTCGGTTTTTTGGAGATAAAAAACGAGCTATTTAGCGATTGCCTAAAGCCTCTGCACAACTGTTCTTTGATTAATAACACATCTTTTGAACCTATTTTAATGACGTCATAGCTGATGACGTCATAACAGGAAATCACGAAAATCGCCGTTTGCTTTTAAAATTGGTGCTCTGCCTGATAAAATAACTGGAACTTAATTATTTTTGTTTATGTTACAAATTCAGTAGTTTTTCTTTGAAGATTCATGTTTGTAATTATTTTTAGTTGTTTTAGAAAGCTGTTTTTAAAAATATATAAAATCCGAAACCTGGGCTGATGGCCGCCATTTTGGATTTTTGGAAGTGGTTGCCATGGAAACCAATTAGGTGCCACATGACTATACTTAATTGGAAGTATAATGAACACTTATTAGACAAACCAAGTTTCATGTCAATTGGTTGAATACTTTGGGAAATAGAGGGGGTCCGATTGACCCCCCCCCCCCCATGCCTTCGTGTAACATTTTTTTCTTCATGCCTTCTAGGGTTAAACACCAGTTAACAAGAAGCGTTAGAAAAAAGAATTCAGTCAAAATTGATATAACTCACACCAGGCAAAAATCTGTAAATGTCTTAATACAAGCCTATTGGAGAACCAGGAAAACTCATGCAAGGTTCAGTTGTCAGTCCACCCCCGCTCTTGATTTTTTAAAACCCACAAAATAAAATTTGTTCCAAAACAACAAACCAAATGTACAGATAAAGAATTAATAACAAAAAACCTAATCAAATGCAAAAAATGACCAAGATCTGAAACAAACCCACTCATTTTCAACCACACAGGCATCTACCTTTCAATAAGATTTATGGCGAGACACTCAAAGGCCTGGCTAGTTCCTTTATTATCGACTGCCCTTTCTGTGGTGCAGAGAATACAGGTAAACAATTTGACAGTGAAGACGAACGAAAACAAGCAGCTGTACAAATGATGTCAATTTAATTTCAATTGAGCAATGCCTTGAGAACGTCCTCGCATTCCTTTCAGTTTCACCCACATCCTCATGGGTCATAACGCAACAGTCTTCGACACACAAACACTTCTCTGCTCTGGTTGGAGATCATTCGCTGAAAAACTTTTCATGCAAAACATTGTTTTGCGGACAGCCCTTTTCTCGCACGCACGCTGCTCAAAGCTCGTCAACCTTTCTTGATATTTCAAGCAAACAACAATCTCTGCAAATCTGATCTATCCTCTCTATACCTGAGACTTTTTATATTACTTTTTACCAGTCATTCCTGGTAAAGCCCGGTTTTTTGAACTGGAAATTACCAACCGGACTTTCCCGGTTAAGATGATCACCGGGTTAACCGTAAAAGCTCGGTGTAACCGGGCTTTCCATGTTGCTTTTAACCGGGCTTTCTTGGTAAAGCCTGGTAAATTTAACCGGGAAAGGTCGGTAACCGGGGTTTACCGGGATCACCGACCTTTTTACCGGGTTTATGCCACAAGGGCTGTACCTCTTCAGGGACCAGTTTAATACCCATGATGCCCTTGAAGAGGTAAAAGCTCTTCGAAGAACTCTTTTCTTCTCTTCACTGAAACTGACGGATGCTGATATACTTGAGAAAGGCAATCCGAGATCTGCCATCTTTGCTTTTACATCCATGCAGCATCAACAGGGAAGCTCAAACCTTCTTCGGGAATTTGTACACGCCCAGAACTGATGACGGTCCTGTGAAACTTCGAGTAATTCAGAAGATTATGGAAGGCGGTCTGTGCTTCAAGGACCTGCAGGCTCTTTACAGGAAGGCAGGCAGAGTGGACGTCAGAGATGGTCTTGTGGGAGTTCTAGCAATGGCGTCGAACAGAGCCGCTTCGTCTCGATCGCCCCGTGGAAGTCGCAACTATAGCACACTGATGAGGATAATCCGTCATTTTGAGGGACAAATTATGACTGACTCTAACAGAAATGTAGTGAGTGCTGCAATACAAAATCCTGAAATATTTACAACAGAAAGAAGCAATGAATCACATCCGCACCTTAACCAGTTCTACGAACACACGCGCGCGTTGTGCAGCTGCGCATGCGCAAATGGTTGTTTCTGTACCCTCAGACGTTTTTAGATAATTCTTATTTGAATTACGAATATTTCCAAAACCAGTCGGTGAATTTTCTTTATTTTTGAAACATTCATTTAAGCATAACTGAAAATTATATTTTCGAATTTTAAACAAATTCTGTCGAGGGAAAATTTAACTAAGGGAAAAAAGTAAAAAACGGTATTTTTTTGAAAATGCCTTGACAGAATTCTGTCAAACTCTGCAATTCAAATGTTCTTCAGATAAAAATCATATTTGGAAGTCTCCAAAAAAAATTCACCCACAATAACAACGGAAAAACAGATTTTTCCTTAATTAAGGTGGTTACGAAAACCTGCGTCAGCGTTGCCATGGTAACATAATTCCATCCAATTACACAAAAAAATTGAATGTTCGAAAAATTGTTATAGCAAGGTCAGAATCTTACTCCAAAAGAACCAGTGTTTCTTTAGATAAATTAATTGTGTTTTTCACCGTTTCAAAGCGACAGAAAACCATTTCGAGCCACCTAAAGTGAAAAAAATATATCAGCGAATGTCTGTTGTTTTGACCCGCACTTAAATGAAGTTGTTTCGTAGGAACCTGGAACATAATCAGTTGCTGGACCTACCCGATGATGGGTTTCGTGGTCTGCCAAAGATTCACAGTCTGTAAGTTTATTTCTTCAGGCCTTCTTCGCAATGGGGCAAAAACTTTCACATTTTTTTCGTCTTAAATATTTTATTTCGTTCATGCTAGTTTTTGCCTGCATTTTAAAATGCTACTATATTTTTATCATTTTCAGACGTCTTGCTTACAACTCTTTACTCGAAGTGAGAGGACCAGAGTTCAGTCAATTGCAAGGAAGTACCAAATATCTGTACGTATATTTGTTACCGCATCTAGGGCCCTTGTTAAATTTTAACCATGCAGCTGAAAGGAAGAAAAATAAAAGTTATCCATTCAATCGTACATCAACTTGGTGTCAAAACAAGTGACAGATCTTGATTGCAGCTGATTATTTCTTCTGTACCGTGTTACACCGATGGATTCCCCTAGATAGCAAAGCAGATTTAGATGCTCTTGCATTGTCACGATAGTCAGAACAGTGCCTGTAGTTTGCATCGCTGTACTATCTCGAAACGCTCACACCATTCGGTATTGAAACTGTACAGACCACTATTATATCGTTGAAATAAAAGGCAAATCAGTAACTGATCATCGGTAAGATACCCAAATTCTACAATTGGTTTCGGCTCCGTTAAATCCTAGACCAATTTTAGACCATTTTAAGACGACCCACTATGTGAGTACAGTTATTGAACAAACGTTAGTATGGGCAAGGAAAACAGATTTGTAACCGTTAATTGAAAAATTGCGTCTAACGCCAGAATGTAGTGATTTAAGCACGCGCGAAAAACATAATTCAACAAAATACGGGCGCAACAAATAACACAGTTGACAACGAAAAAAAAATAAGCAGAATCACGCGCATATCAGAAATATAAATATAATATAAAAGGATATGCTCGACAAGGACTTGCATTCAAACGGGAGATTGTAGTTCCGTCAACGTTGTTTCAAACTTCCCCAATATCTCTGAGTGACTTCTGTAGCATTTGTGAAATGACTTCATGAGTTGTTGATACTTATAGTCTTGTTGTTGTAGCTTTAAAGACAGACGTCGGTGTCTGTTGAAATCATCTTTTTGCGGCGGCTTCTTGCATACTTCACCAGTTGAGATATGTAAACGCCATACGCAGGATTCCGTGGTATGCTACTATCCAAATATGGGAAGTTCCCAATCTTGAAGTCGAAGTCGTCCCTTTTGTGGTAAACGCTGATTCTTACAGTAGACTTACAGTCACATTTTCCTCCCCAATGTTTATGGTAGTCGTTGTTAACACACAAAAGATCGTCGATATATCGGAACGTCTTATTGAACTGAGTTGCCTGGTAATATCCCCATTCATTGTTTTTTAAATCATAAATTCATACTCGTATGTGTAAAGAAAAAGATCTGACTAATGATCGAGTTAACAACTGTTATTGAGTTACGTTGAGTTTGAAATGAGTTTGAGTTACCTTAAACTCAATTTATAAATGAAAGAACTATGTAGGCAAGATGTTAAAATATTGAAAGTCTATATCTTTCCCTGATTTAA
>JAOEJI010381752.1:0-10386 GCA_025448255.1 Umimayanthus chanpuru
TGAGTGAGTGTGTTTGTGTGTGTCTGTGTGTCTGTCTGTATGGGTGGGCGAAAGAGAGACAGAATTAGAGAGAGCATGTATATGTATGTTTTTACTTGAAATTGCCCACATATTGCTGCTCCAAAACAGTTTTAAGCTCAATATCTCAGTTACGTTCAGTGCTTAGGTATTTCTTTGCACCCCGCTTTGCACTTGCATTTTAATAGAAACCAATCTCCGTTTCTTACAAACAGACCAATGCATGCAACAGACCAGCGGCAGTGATACTGATAACAGTGATGGAGGCAGAGCAAAAATCAGTAAAGAACTGATACAACACTCTTTTGAAGTAAGTTGGCATAAATAGCCGTGGTTTAAATGTGCTAAGTTAAAGTGCTCTAATAAATATCCCAAACAATAGCTTCTAAGCGATAGCCCTAGAAAGGAAATGGGCCCACACGGAGAAAGAGAAAAAATCTCTGACCCCGGTGGGGTTCGAACCCACGACCTCCGGAACAGATCACGGTTGCTCTACCAACTGAGCTACAAGGCCAGATGGGAGCTGGTCCTGGGGAATTAAGATGGTAATTTGCGGCGAATAAACACGTCCATGAAGGGGTAACCAGTAAGGTTTGGCCACTTTGCACTATATATTAAGCATATAAACAGTGGTTTAAATGTGGTTTAAATGGGGTTCGAATCCACGATACCCGGAACAGATCATCGTTGCTCTACCAACTGAGCTATAAGGATAGATGGAAGCTGGTCAACTAGCTTCTTTTATATATTTTCGTTTTTATTTCTTAATGCAAAAATCGTAAGAATTTGTCGACTTATTTTGTAGTGGGAACTGAGTTGAAAAGTCTTTAATGTTTAGATATTTAGTTCCTAAAATAACCACTAAAGTTTAATAGTAATGATTGTTAGCACTTATACAGTTGTTTCAATGAAGTTCCAAATAACACTCAGTCTCTTCGAAATTTTATCTTGCCGAGTTGTTGTTAAAGCAAGCAAGGATATAAACAAGAAAACGCAAGTTAAGCACATGGAATTTCGAGAAAGATTAGTTAATTTTGTTTTCTTTAGGCAGGCCAGACATGTAGCCTGAGACAGTTATACAGCGATTGTAATCGAGATGCCTTATGGGATGTATTGCACACGAGGGCACCATTTTTGCAAGCAATTATTTGACGGATACTCGATAAATCAGAAGGAGGAAGTTTCTTAATTGAACAATTATTTTAGTCAATCAAACGCAGCATTGTTGTTCTACTTCATTAAAGATTTCAGATAAATATGTTCAGATAACTAAAGATGATGTTTTTATAATACAAATCGTACCCTGTTTTCTTTTTCGCTTAAAATGTTCAGAAAATTGTTTACTTGAAAAAAAACTACATCCAGTTGGAAGAATAATGGACTTTGATTTTTCGGATATACCTACGAAATATGGCGAACAACTATAGAAGAAGGAGAGCTCATAGATGTGGTGTAGCAGGAGACAACACGCAGAAGTGTGCATCGGTAGCTTGTATGTTACCCATAACAGCATCGTTCCAATTTTGTATTTCAATGGGCACTCCCCATGGCCGACAAAATAAACGAATCTGTGGAAGCGTGCAGAAACCGATCGAAATTTAGGGATTGATGACAAGAGCTGGTCATGGCGCGAGCGAATGTAATTTTGTCTGGGAAGTCCTTGTGTCGTTTTCGGTTCGTTAAAAACAAAGTGATTATTACAAGTTTCAGAGGTTTTTAACAGATCCATGTGTAACTTCTGGAGACGTACAATGCAGAAAAATTATGCTAGTTCGGAGTTCAAGCTATAAATACGTCTTTGCATGTTGAAAGTTGCCTTTGTTTCTCCTTTAAACACGATTTGTTTTTAAAAAAGTTATCTTATCCTTAAGGGGAGCGTCACATATCGATTTTTACTACTAGAAACGTCATTGTGACGTTTGGGGGGGGGGGGAGGGGGGTTGGAGCCATGACATTTCTAAACGCAAACATCGATAATTAATTGTAAATCATACACAAAAAAAACAACAAATTAAACCAGTAACTATCGCGCAAGTCCTTATTCTAAACTTATATATTAATTTTTTTTAAAAAAAATACGCTAAGCCTATATTTCTATCATAGCGGAAATTGTCGGACTATTACTACAAAACGTAGCTTGAAACCAGTGTTATTCATTTGAGCTTGTTCAAAAGCTCAAATGTAGACTTGTTTCACTGTGCACGTATATGATGAACCATTCATCAGATTTATGGAATTTCACTGCGAGTAGTAAGTTAAGTCCATAGATAAAGCCATTGCTTCCTGCCTCGTATTCCAACAGATGTAATAGAGGGGTGCATGTTTACTCAATAGGGGGCGTTTATTTGGGGCTAGCTAAATATCGATAAATAAGTTTGACGTTCCTCATGGGGGGTGGGTGGGTTTTCAGAGAAACGTCACAATGACGTTTCTCGTAGTAAATCAGATCGATATGTGACGCTTCCCTAACTCTAAACCGAAAACTAATCTTATCCTTAAACTGACTAATCTTATAACTAAGGCTTAACCCTAACCCTAACACTAAATATGAATCAGTGTATAAAAAGAAACAAATTAAACTTTAACCTGCAGCTTGCAGAACACACCAGCTCCTTTGCAGCATGCTTGTAGGTTCGTCAATTCAAAGAGAACACTTTGAGTTAACACCATGGGACTGTATTTTTTTAAACAATTTTTAATGCAACTACCAGCGTTGAAACATCCAGAAATCACAGAAGCTGACGATTCGCCCTGGCTTTGCCTTGCAGAAAAAAAACAAATTTTCAAATTTTACGTTTGCGTCAAGAAATAATACTGATTCTTTAAGACCCAGTAAATGTTTGCCAGATTTTC
Organism: Umimayanthus chanpuru; assembly: GCA_025448255.1. Taxonomy (NCBI): domain Eukaryota; kingdom Metazoa; phylum Cnidaria; class Anthozoa; order Zoantharia; family Parazoanthidae; genus Umimayanthus; species Umimayanthus chanpuru. The sequence continues at coordinate 2,872 of JAOEJI010381752.1, forward strand.
AAAAACAGAACAGCACTATCTCTTGGTTATTAATCTGAACAGCTACAAAAATAAAAAAATCTCATAGTAATCAAAGTAAGTATGTAAGCCTTATGGCTTTTAATTTTACATTTACGGCAAGCTTCTTAAAATTAAAAACAAGATCTGGTTTTTTCGTGAAAGATTTGTTCTCTCCAAGTGGTAGTATGCCGTTGATCTTCCGCGACACTTAAAGAATGGGTAGATACATGTAGTAGTATGAGAGATCCAGACGTTGAGACATACTGATTCATCATAAGACCTGTATTTCGGTTTCTAAAGAATCTATTTCCACAAATTGTTTAATTTTCATTTAGCTCTACATCTGCTTCAGGATGGTTATTCTCAACTGGAATTTTGATTATTTGTCGATCGATCTTTACATTTTCTGCAGAGCGGCATCAAGAATCAAGACTTTATGTTTCAATTTTTATCTACATCTAAGACTTTAGGCATTGCGGGAAATAACTCCCACCAGTAGTGAGCCGGTTGTCTTCGACCAAGGCCGTTTTTAGCTGAGAACGTTCCGCCGCGGTCGGTCAATCAGTAATAAAGGTGATGGTAGCAAGGTGTAAGAAGATGTAAACCGTGCTGGGGAATTTCAAATTCCGCTCAAGCAAGGCAGTTTTGTACGCTGCAAATGGGGAATTTTCTTCAAATGCCTGCAGAAAATTAATGACGCGTACAATTAAAAATCCCCAGCACGGAATAGGAGCGCAAATGGTGCTGAAACTGACAAACAAATGGAAATTGAAACCCCGGATTGAAACTGACAGCCGCATTGACGTCCAGAAGTGAAAGGGTTAGTTTGAATTATGATGCTCGCATTCGTTTACAAAAAAAAATTAAAACAAACTTTTCACTATCATTTAGATAATTTCATAAGCTTTCCTTTGATATATAGGTTGTTGGTGCCCGATGCGTATTAACGCAGTTACATATGGAAAACTGAAACACCGCTCAAGGTGAACGGTAACCTTAAGCAGGCCAGTGATGATCAGACAATTCTAATTTTCTAATTCTTGCAGTGGATCCGATCGTGAACAGTAAGCATCGACGAGGGCTAAGGCTTACACTAGTGAGCAACTAGCAACAAACAACAAGCTTGCTTCCGCCTCTAGGTGTATCAAAAAGGAAAAACGTGTTCAGATAGACAACGGTAATAAATACGGTCGATGTGATACCTGCACGTTAAAGCTAGGTCGGTGACAATGGCTTGGAGTTCCTTGAGGGAGCCTCTGTCGTGATGTAGGAATCGCCCTTTGCGCTGATTCTAAGAACTGACACAAGGATAGTCAGATGGCTGGCGTGTGAAATAAGAATGGAAAATTATCTGCGGTACGCAGTAACGCAGAGAATTGCTTAGTTCTGCACGTTACGCTTGGAATGTTGTTCATTGTCCATTACAATAGTCAAGTTACTTATAACTGACTTTCATTTAGTATTTAACGGTTAACTTATTTATTTAGAGCCACTTTGGTCGCTGCGACGACAGTTCAATAAACTAAATTTGTTAATGCTTTTAGCCGCAATGTGAGGAAAAATACTTCAATACTTTGAGCATCTCAGTGCGTCCTGTAGAAGAAACGCCGATAGAGTCGTTCGCAGTTGACCAGCAGACTGTGTGGTTGACGAAGATTCCGGCAATTTATTTCCCTCATTTGATACAATTTGTAGCTGTGACCACCATATCGCATGACTATTTTGCAACCCTCTTGTTCAATGAACAACTTTGGATGACCACTGGACCAGTTTGGATGTTTTGTTTTTTCAATTATTATTATTTTCCTCGACCCGAACTTTTGACTCGGACTCGCACTTGACTCGGAGTCGGTTTTGACTCGGGAAATGGATTGACTCAATCGTGTTGTCCTTCAGCATTCAATCAGAAAAACACGTCCCGTCGTGACCAAAGAAGACGTCAACCGCGAGACACGGAACAGTAGCCACATGCACGTTATGCGTGCCTATTTTTAAATTTGTTATCATCATACAGCGTGGCCAGGGTGGCAGCTAATTAATAAAGCGTATTTATGCTTCCGGTTGGTTTGTCGATGGAAAATAACAAATGTACACCCATTACTAACAATTGTGTTTGAGAAAGTTTTAAGAACATTTGAGGCTAAAATCCTCGAAATATTTATGAACATTCAGCCTCAGCCAAAATATAAGAAGTTGTTATACAAAAAAAGTCACACCAGAGGTGTAGTAAGCGTTGCGGGTTAGTTTTTCCTTTTACGATCAGCAGCAGCTTTTTTTCGTTCTGGTGCTTTTAGATGGGGATTGCACAGTTGTTTTTGACGAACATACACATGCTACCTGTAGAAGCGTTCGCTCCTCAATGCTTAAGAGTATATCGGACGCGATTTCAAACTTTTCCGACTTCTTACGAGCAGCAGGCTAGTTGGTACTTTTACAGGTCGTTTGTCAGTTGCCGGTTTGAACTACGTTTGAGTTGTTGACATTGTATGGACTGGAGAAAAACAGATTATCAACAACTTCAGCATTTACAATTGAAGGCAAAAGAAAATATTACAAAGATCGGAATCTGCAAGAAAAACCATCGCCCGACTGATTTTTTGGACTGTAACAAGACTACTTGAATCTGTTTGTGCTCCTTCCGCGATCAAAATAGAGTAAATTAACTAGTGTTTTCTTGAAAGATACACAAGTGTCACTAGTTGCCTTTGTTTATCCACATTCGGAGTAGCCATCAGGCGACGTCGCGCGAGCATTGGGCAATATATAGTACAGTTTACTAATAAATTATTTCCACTGAATACATGCTGTATGTAAATGAAATGTTCGCCACGTAAACCCAGCCTCACGGCACGTTCTTATAAAAACGGTTCTTCTGAAAAAGAGTGTCATAGAACAGAGAGTTATACATAGTATAAGAGAGAAGGAAAGAAGGAAGGAAGGAAGGAAGGAAGGAAGGAAGGAAGGAAGGAAGGAAAGAAGGAAGAAAGGGAGGGAGGAAGGAAGGAAGGAAGGCTGGCAGGAAGGAAGGATGTTAGGAAGGGAAGGAAGGGAAGGAAGGCAGGCAGGAAGGAAGGAAGGAAGGATGGAAGGAAGAGAGGGAAGGAAGGAAGGATGGAAGGAAGGAAGGAAGGAAGGAAGGAAGGAAGGAAGAGAGGGAAGGAAGGAAGGATGGAAGGAAGGAAGGAAGGAAGGAAGAGAGGAAAGGAAAGAAGGAAGGAAGGAAGGATGGAAGGAAGGAAGGAAGGAAGGAAGGAAGGAAGGAAGGAAGGAAGGAAGAGAGGAAAGGAAAGAAGGAAGGAAGGAAGGCAGGCAGGCAGGAAGGAAGAAAGGGAAGGAAGGGAAGGAACTGAAGATGGAAGGAAGGAATGAAAGAAAGGGAGGGAGGAAAGGATGGAAGAAGGGAGGAAGGAAGGGAAGGAAGGAAGGAAAGAAGGAAGGAAGGCTGGTGAGCCTTCCATGATCAAGCCACATAGGTTGTACCTAGCCCGGCATGACTGATTTAAGTTTACTTTCATTTTTCTCTCTTTAACCCTCCAAGATCCTACAATACAAGAAATCGTAACTTGACACTTCGTTTCAGTTAAAAGAACTCCATCAGTAAACACAAATTATATAGCAACACGTTGAATGATTTTGAATTTCATTCGCGGCTACAGATATGTTGGGCATGATTTTGACATTTTTTATTACAAAAAAGATTTCTACAAAGCACCTTTGGATCTGCATGTCAGCGAGTTCATTTCACAGTAGGAGTGTAGGAAAGTAATGCTCGATAGATACTGACTGCATGCGTGAAAACATTGTAGATTTGAGGACTGTCGCCATGCATGTACCATTACATATCCTAGATATATTATAGCACCTTCATACAACGTACACAGCAAGCAATGCCACACGAAAATGAAGACGAGAACGGGATACTTCAGTAACGCTTTCTGGACGAGGGAGAAAAGTGTTTGTTCAATATCACATAATCTCTGCCTATAAACATCTTTCTTTTGCCTTTTCTCACTTGTTAAGTCTGCAGAGTGGCTGTAAATCAGCGTTTGTTTGACTTGGTCTTGCTTCAGCTTGCAATTCATCTGGCTACCTGCCAGTATTGAAAGATCCGCAAATAGTCTCTAGTTTGCTTTCACCTGCGAACGAACTTACCAAGTCTCATCGGCCCGCACGACACAAGTTTTAGCCTGTTTTTGCACTAAAGTGCGATTCCATCAAGTCAAAGTTTTAATAAAAATTGTTCGTGTCGTGTTGTCGTTCTACAACTCGTTCGACCCATGTCACAAAGTCACATAATCAGCACAATATTCGAGCTGCGACGATTTGTTGTTAAGTCTCGTTATTTACCACCGCCGCTTCACGCCCGGATTGAATTATTGAATCATTTCTGAGAAGGTGATATGATCGAGGTTTCAATGTTTCTTTTCACTTTTCATGTTTTGAACCATTTTGTAGGCACCTTTGGCCATCTTATGAAACCAATAAACGTTCAACACGTCAAGAATGATACATGAAACCAGGAGGTAGACGATCACAGCGAGACTCTGTTGTTCCTTCTCCGGCGTGAACCAAGCCTTGTAACACATGTAATAGAACCACGGCATCACCGCAATCCGACAGATGAAGAACGACAGGCCCATGCCCCACGCGGTCCTAATGAATTCGCACGACGACCGCGAGCGACCAATAGCGTCGTAGTACCACCTGCAACAGATGAGAAAGTACATTCAACGGCATAAGGCACCTCGCTGTTGTTTGTCAATTGCCTTTGGAAAACTAAAAGTATTGATTTAACATATATATCTTTCCAAGGTGAAGGTGAGACTGCGGTCAAAGCCTGTATGACAGACTCACTAAGGTGTAGAGATCATAGTTTCAAGTGTGTAAATAACCATGAATTATTCCACACCGGAAACGCTTCGTTGACTTCCAATCAAATCATGCCATTTCGGTCACGTGCAAGCCTAATATTTTATGATATTGAACACTCAATATTAGGCATGCATGTGACCGAAATGGCGTAACTTGATTGGATGTCAAAGCACTAGTGAAATGGCTTCTCTTTCTTACATGCGATGTGCACGCAATAATACTCGCTGCGTGTCTTTCAAATCCTCAGTCAAACCCGGGTTTTCAGTGAAAATTGAGTAGAAATTTTTCTGAACTATAAAAGAAACTTTCGCCGTTTCTATTCTTCTGTTCGTTTTTGGCTTCAGCTTTGTCCAATATGACAACTTTTTAAAGTCTCGACAGCACATTTTGGGCGAAACCTTCGGTTGTCTCGACAGCACTTATTGGGTGGACCTTCGGTCCTTTGGGCTCTACCGAAAAAGCTGTCTCTACACAAATGTCTTGTTACATTGGACGCGGCTGAAGTAGTGGGCAAACCTGAGCATGAAATGACAAAGACGCGCCAGACAAAAAGCCAAGAAGGAGACTCTTCAGGAATTTTCTTTTATCAGGCGTCTTTTCTATGTGCGGGTTTGCAGTGTCACATTCTGACCCCCTAGAGCAGCTGAGAAAGGACACAACATGTTGTTTTGTGATTTACTTGCGTGCAGTTAGCGAAGATCTGTCAAAGTTTCGAATGTCTTCAAGCCCAATCCTCTGACAAAACACATATCAATTAGCAATATTAGAACAGCTAAAAGAAATGGGAAGAAATGTTAGATTTTCTGCTGGTCAAAAGATCACCTCTTCCAAGGCTATAGTTATCAAAGCCACCCTTTCAAATTATTCTGACATTCGATGTTCACTGAACTTTGTCTATCAGATTTGCAACTCAACGAACCATGATCGTTCTTGCACTCTGCCCTGAAAAGGTGCAGAAGCTTTGAAAAAGGCTTTCATAATGAAGATCCTTCAGTCAGTTAGGACACTAGCCCTTTCACAACAAAGCTGCCAAGCAGCTACCGCCCGATTGTTTTGGAGGTGCCTCTTTAATTCACCGATGCTTTCCTTACCATGCTTGTCTCACTTACCTCTGGTTTACGAAAGGTGTCGAAAACTCTGCTAGTTGACGAATATTGGCAAAGTAAGGACACAAACCGGTATCCTGCAACACAAGGTGATTCAATTTGGATCTCTTTTAACAAAGAAAACAGGAGTAACGGATTGGTGCAAGGGAAGACTATTATAGGGGTTGGGATGTGGGGTGCAGCAGTCAGTTGTTTCTTTCACTTCTTTCGTGCTTTCTCTGCCTGTCTGTAAATCTTTAACTTAGCACATTTAAACAACTATATATATGCTTAATAGTGCTCAGCGGCCAAACTTTACTGGTTACCCCTTCACTTATGTGCTCATTTGCCGCAAATTACCATCTACATTTCCCACGACCAGCTCCCATCTGGCCTTGCAGCTCAGTTGGTAGAGCAACGATAAGTTTCGGAAGTCGTGGGTTCGAACCCCACCGGGGTCAGAGACTTTTTCTCTCTCTCCGCGTGGGCCCATTTTCCTTTCTTGGGCTATCGCTCAGAAGGTATTATTTGGGATATTTATTGGAGCACTTTAACTTACCACATTTAAACCACTACATGTATATATGTCTGTAAATATGTCTGTTTGTCTGTCTGCACGTATGTTTATCTCGGCTTGTTTAAGTCTGTCTGTCTTCAGCAGTTTCGCCGGTACTATCAGCATTTAGTCTCGTCCTTTGGCTTACGTTATTTGTTCGAAACAATCACAATCCCACTTCCCCACAGTGAATGGGTCAACGATTGTTCCCCTCGAGTGTTTCATAAGTTTCAAGCAGGATGATCACAACATTTAGTACATGTCTCTCCCTACCCCACCCCACAGAAGGATTGAACGGCACGAGCAGACCGCTACCCACCAGTACACAGCAGTAGGCCAGCAAGGATGCCAGGTGATGAACGAAGATAAAAACATCTCCAATGAAGTTATAGTTTACAACTATAATGAGCAAATCTGAAAGAAAAAGCCAAAGGCAAATTGTTGTCACGGAAAAAAAGAGAAAGTGGACAGAACATCATTCTTTATGCATCCACGTACATGTATTAGTTAAAGAGAAAATTTCATTAAGCTTGTACGTCTTGCATAAACCTTCCACCCCGAAAATAGTTGTGTACCAGCACTCTCGTATAATTTAAGATTCCAGCTGCTAATTGATTAATTAATTAATTTATATATTAATTTATTTACTTTTAGTGCCCACAATGAAAATGCTGAGACTAGTACTGAAAGAAAGCAATATCCTCACAACTTGTGAAGTTATGCTCGTCTCGCGGTTCTTCACTCCTTAATGGAGCCCAACGCCATCTCAAGCAAAATGATTTGAGACCTTTGCTACCAATGGTATACATCAACAACAAACATTACCAATTCATGCAATGCATCTCTTGTCGAACAACACTGAACCTATATTAAAGTTCACTGGAGACACCACGATGTTTTACGTGATGTACGAGCTAACAGTCTATATACGATTAAAATTACTTGGTTAACATACACTTGGGTGTCTGTAAAACCTGGAACCCACCCGGAACCCCCGGAACC
>JAOEJI010381863.1:0-17427 GCA_025448255.1 Umimayanthus chanpuru
GCAGTCACAGTCTGTTGCTTTGTAAGTACTTTGGACTTGGACTTTGGCCTTCTTCAGTTTTACAATCTACTGAAGACAAAATTCACTTATGTAATGTTATTTCTTTTTTTTCAGTTAAGAGCCATGACTTCCAACTTGATTCGTAGGAGCATTCATTATGCTGGAGACAACTCAGAGATAGCCCCACAAGGCGAAACTGCATTTAAAGGAGGGTTATTTCTAGCCTCACCAGTGAGGTAACCCTCCTAGTGGGGTTACCCTATCGACATGTAAAGAAGCCCTACTAAACAAAAATGCGTGTAGCAAGTCTCGGCTTGCATATCAACAAAATCAAAATCTATGTAACATGATTTAACAGTTGATAATTAAAATTACAAACATATTTCATATGCTTCTTTAATAGCTCAATAATTATTAATTAAGAGCTTATCACTTGTTTCATTCACATGTAATTGCTAAACACTTTTAAGTTAAAACAGTTCAAGTTTTAAATTAGCTTTAACTGCAATTGTGCAGTCGGCCGGGAGTTGGACATAAGTTTTAATAATATTTAAAACCCCGTGTTCTCTGATCTTGGTTGGAATGTCCGTAAAACAGGAATTTAAATTTGTCTGGCCTAAATTCCAGAAAGTTTACTGTCCTGTCTTGTTCTATGCAGTTAACAGCGGGAACATTATTAACAAGATGCCAGCAAAACTGTATATCAAAAAACGAGCTTAAAATATTCTTTTTGACAACTTTACAGTCCAACAAAATGGTAGGGAGCATATTTTAAATCAAAACAGCAAGGTGCTTCAGTTGAGATGTACAAGAAGGCATTCAATGGCGTAATCTGCTTACCACGGAGAGTTTTGTTGACTGAAAAACGGGCGAATTAAAAATGGACAGTTAGTACAGAATGCAGACGACTAACCACTTTAGGATTAACAAGGCTGAAAAGGTTACTGAAAGGAAAATATTCGCAGAAGCATCTTCCAGTGGACCTCAACTGTGCAATGGGGGGAGGGGGGAGTATTGTGTGACAGGAGAGAACATTGCGTGACGAGCCAAAGCTTGACGTTACAAAGGACAACGTAACGCTTTTTGGCCAAGGCCAAATTCGTGTGACATGGCTCGTACGATTTTTTTTTTAAAATAACGGCGTAATCGTCATTGCGGCAACATACTAAACGCCGTTTTTAAACCACATGATGTCGGTTTCATGCACAAAAAATTGTTCAGTGTAATGTAACATCACTTTTAGCGACAAACCGATTGAGAAAAAATGGCTTTTTGGTACAACAGTAGTTTACCACATTAAGATTAAAGAGGTATTCCCATAGCAATATAGTAAATTGTGGAACAAAACTGGCTCGATTGCAAAGCTCCACAGCATGTAGTAATAGAAATGATAAGGACTCGCGCATTTTTCACAGCCGTGTTGGCTATAAAGTAAACAAATGAAATTAAATACAACAAGACACAGGTTGAAGATCAGATTTAGTTTGTAATACTTTCGAATTCGAAAAAGTTATAGTACCAATAATAAGTCTCGTATCATGATTACGGTTTCGAGGTTCATAATTATCATGAACTACTATACCGGAAGCTCCATATTCTTTCAGCGTGTTCCGTGTTTCAGTTTCTACTAAAGTACAGTGAGTGCAGCGACAGATATAGAAAGTTAATCGCTTTGTTAATACCAGGAAATGACGATTATAGCTAATATTGAAACAATAGCTATCTTGAATATTACGTCGCTTGTCGTGAAAATCCTGCAACGTCAGACTTTAGATAGTATTGGTTTGTAATTTGTTCCCGGTCATCTTCGAAACACACCAGAGTTGTCGACGAAACTTTTATTGCTCAGCCATGGCAAGCCTACTGTGCCATACGATAGTTTGTGTATTTGTGGTTCAGTTCTACATGCTTGAAGGAAGAGGTAAGGTCAGGACTAACATAAATATGTCCTTCATCCCTAGCGTGAAGCGATCAGGTCAGGCAGTGAAGTGGTCAAGGGAACATGTTAAATATATATTCAATATGAGTGATTGAAGACTATCATATGAATGAGCAATTCCTAAACAAAGATTAAGTTATACTTTGATATTTTACCGAGGAGATCATTTTAGTTAAAAGCAAATAATATAGTCCTGGTTTGCACAGCTAAAGATTTTAACTCAAGAGATGTTTGAATGTTTTCGAACGTGAACTTTTAAAAATTTCATTTTTTCATCCTCAAAATTAAACTGATTTGCATGTTTTTATAGTTCCTCTTGGGAATACGTCAAGTTGAAACGATATTGCACTTGTTGATTTTAAGAAGCGTAACCTATAACGCTTCAGTGACCTTTCTTTTGAGCCATTGCACGGACTTGAAAATTTCTCCGATGTAGCAAGTGCGTTATGGGTTACGTTGGATGGATGAATGTTTCATTGTTGGTTAAACAATATTTCTTTCAGTATATACTTCTTTTTGATTCATATTTCATTGAGTGGTTCGATGAATCAATATTTTAAAACTTTAGAGGTTTTACATAAAAAACACTCTGGTAATGGTTGCATCTCTCTTTCTAATGTGGCTTGCTCAAAGTTTTGTTGTTTAAAAAATGCTGCAGTGTATATACTTTTAAGTTCTAAAAAGAGTTTTAGAAAAAAGTGTCAGCTTGAAGAATTTCCGTTTTAGTGGGGAAAAAAGAAAAGTTGGTCATGAAGCTGATTTACGCTGACTCATGCGTATACTGTAGCCGTGATAAGTGATTTTAAAATGATGCGTCATGTTGCTCAAGACAAAATGTTCAGTGGTTTGTCACGTATTCAGTGCATCCTTTTATGAGAGCTTAATTGCTCAAATTAATCAATTATAGTTCCTTTTTCTAAAACATCTGAAAGTGTGGACTTACTGGTTTATGCAAATATTTTAAAAGTGTGTGTAAAATCGTTGAAGTGATTTGTTGATGAAATTGTTTTAGTCCTATAACAGGATTAGGTACCATGATTTGCCAGTTCTGTGTTTTAGTGATGTAAAAAATCCGGTTAAAAATGGACCCGACTCAAAAATTGTTCGATATATATTGATCTCTGAATGACTATGCAGATATAACAGTTGCTATTGTTTCTAAACTCCTAATTGACAGTGATGACGCACTACACACCAGCTAACATAAGTACAAATCAGTTAGTAAATGTCCAAATACAATATCCTAAGTTTTTAATGAGCTACTTTACTTTTATAGAAAAGGACAAAGCAAAGTGATTTTTTTTACACTTTACCCAAAGTAAGAACAGAGGCAGCAAAAAATGCTCATTCAATTGTAATGGTTGTATCGTTTTTTGAAAATTATTAAATGGTATTTTACGCAGAAATGACTTGCTTTCACTTGTGTCCGTTGTTTTATAAATTTTAATCTATATTTACTTGGCCCAATGGGCGCAGAATCGAGGTTTTGACTCCGGGTTTTTTTTTCATTTTTGGTTGTGTCGAGGTCTGATGCGCATGCACCACAGCGTGCCAGAAATAGAAGATGAAAGATGATCTTAACTTTTCGGCCATAGCTCACAGCGACAAACAAATATCCCGGCAAATATCGACCATCGTCTTTTCAGATGCCTTGGTGGAAACGTTATTATTAAAACTAGGAGATCGCGCCTTTATACGTGCTCTGCGGGAGTTACAGAAAAACAGAACAAAATACAGCTTCTCGCTCCATGTTATTTTCAAACGCAGCAGGCGCTCCAGTTTGCTTTCACGCTGAGTCCACAGCTGCGAACGTAACCGAATATATATATCTGGTGCTGGTATTTCTGTAGTATCTTCACAGAATGAATTGTGAGATAAAAAGTATTAGTTAAGAGAAGATTATTCCTGTTTTTTAAAATTTCTTCCGTTGTCTTGCAATGCTGCTCAACGGCAATTGTGGGATGTCAGCGATCATTCTGACAAAGTTGTTTGCAGGCATGCGATACCACTAGCCGTGTCAGTAGTGAGAAAATTTGTACATACATCCGACTTGTCAAATTGTTTTGACAGATATTAATGATTAACACAAAACTCTAAGTTACAGATCAACTGGGTTTGTTTAGCCTGCACAGCAGGCGCTCCAGTTTGCTTTCACGCTGTGCCGAACAGCTACGAACGTGATCGGGCATGACTATATAGTATTGAAAGGGGAAATATAAGAACAATGGAGATCGAAATGTACGCTGTTTCAGTCAATTACGGCAAGGTCCGGGTCGAGGTAGGCTTTTTTCAAGCCTCTTGTTTTAGTAATAAACAAGTTTTATCCGATTTTTTCTATTTTATTGTAATTTTTTTCAGAGCATATTCACTCATTTACATAATTTTATTGTATTTAAGGTCACTCGTTGATCATGATAGCAGTTGTTTTTCTTAAAAATATACTTAAATAAAGATTTTACTAACAGCTCAATGGTTATTGAAACCCGTCGTCCAAGCTAGCTTCACTTTTCACTCTCTGCAAGTTTTTTGTTTTTAAAAAAGCTTGCCAATGTCGCAACTTTGTAAATAAATCCCCAAAATTTTGATACTCGCCAACTTTGACTTGCTCTTTCCAAATCTGGACCCGGTTGTACGAAGTGGGATAACTTTATCCAGCGGATAAATCCCTATCCAGCGGATAAAATTGGCGTGTTCTTATTTTTGATTGGACAACGAGCAGTCTTTATCCGCTGGAATGGATAGGGATTTATCCGCTGGATTAAGTTATCTAGTCTTCGTACAACCGGGCCCTGGCATTTAGAAAGGGCTAACTTCGAATTTTTGATTGCTATACTACAGTTTTTGATAAAGCAGCACAACAATTGAGGTCTGAAAAACCGATCGGGAGGGGGAACAGATTTACCCCTAACCACAAGCCATAGAATCTTGAACGTGTAAAAACTTTTATAACGACCGTGTAAAGTGATTATAGAAACTTAAAACTTCTTACTTTAATACTAAATGTTCGGCGTGTTTTCATTATCTGTATCTTCCACTTTGTCCTTGCTCATAAAATTTTACAACGGTCTCTGTAAAAATATACACAAGAGTTTTCCTTAAACTTGATTTTAGTTTTAGTGAACTAAATTTTCATGATCATGAACTTAAATTGTATGAATTGTGCACAAGAACGAAACAACGATCACTGAAACTTGACTTGAATACACAAGCCTGCTTCCATCTCTCCCTCTACACTTCACACACTCCTGATATCAATAAATGGATTCATCTAGTAAACTAAATGTTAAGCACGAAAACTTTGTAGTAAAAGGAGTTATAAAATAAACATATAATTGCATCGAATGTTCTTTTCATTTTAGAACAACTCCTTGAATACACGGGTCTAGATAATGACAATCCTGGACTGACGAACCTAAGAGAAGAGATACGATATCACTCAAGAATGAAGCGAGATGTTTCTCAATCCTCCTCTCCTGGAAACATGACCAGAAATGCAACAGTGAGTCCTTCTTCTGCCCCTGAAAACACCACCGAGACTATAAGAGTAAGTTGAGAAATTAGTTTACTTATTATGATCGAATGATGCATGAAGCTAAGACGAAGTTAGAAAGAGACTGAATGCTGCGAAAGTCAGCAGGTAAAGTGTTCCAGGTCTTGGCGGCATTATATGTAAATGCGGATTGGAATTTGGAAGTCTTTGCGAGTAGCAAGCGGAGGAGATCTTTATTCCGGGTGTTGTAAGAGTGGAATTCTTCTGATTTTACAAAATTATCGAGGAGATAAGCGGGAGCAAGTCCATAAAAACACTTGAACACTTGCAAATTTACTTCGTAAACTTCACTGCATGGCTGCCTGTTAGGTCTACAGTTCTCCTTATCACGTATAAAGGTTTATCATGGCCTTGTTCTCGGAAGAGATTTCTGATTGAGGGTTCTCAATCTGCGTCCCAAGATTGGAGTGCAGTCACAATACATTTAAACCCAAGTGAAATATTTGCTATTTTAAGAAATAGTTCTGTTCTTGTTTTGTATTTAGTTTTAATTTGATCGATTTTCTGTTATCATTATTATTATTAGTCTAACAATATTTGACTGTATAATGTTTCTAAAATAAATTTATCATCATCAGTATTATTATCGACGTCGTTATCATTCTTCTTCTTCTTCTTTTTCTTCTTCTTCTTCTTCTTAATAATATAATTATTATTTAGTTATATTCTTATGACTGTGTTAAAAGTCACTGAAAGCTGATATGCAGTGTACAACTGTAAAAAAATGTCATTTACTTATACATTAATATACATTAATCAGTGCACAGAAAGTAATTGCTCTATTTCACTATAACCACAGAACCTGAATACATTCTTTTTAAGTCTCTGCAAAAGTGGAATTTGGATAAAGTGACGTTGTTTACTAAATTGTTAGAATTTGTTATAAATGTACCTGTAGCAGGATTTGAGGAGCGAGGTAGCAATTTGTACACTTGCAAACAGTGTTGCATTGTGGGATTGATGTAAAGCAATACAAAATGTACAAAAATCATTTTTTTAAGTGTAGAAAAGACTGCGATATGGTGCAATACTCGATCGAAATTATAAATAAAACGTTCTCTTGTTCAAATAAGCAAATTACATTTGAAAGAAACTCTCCTCAACTAATTTAGACTTTCCTCGATGTGAAAAAAGTGATTTTGTTTGTCGTTGTATAGACTTTGATTTCACAATAATAGATTATATCAATTCTTGGTTCTATGTTCAAACTGTTGTTTACATGTACTTATCTTTGTTATTTGAAATAACAGAACCACACGAACTAATTACACAGAGTTTTCTAACTTATGTTTCTTGTAATTTGTTTTAGGATGATCATAAATATTACTCATCGGACTTCCAGTCAGATGGATCCAAATTCTGGGTTGATCTTTCTGACAAGGAGGGAGCCAGCAAACATCAGTTTCTATCAAACAATTCTTTAGCAAGAGCAGTAAGTAAAACCAAATATGAATTTCAAGTACACGTATGTCGGGATGTATGTCTACAGTACATAAGAAGTTGATCTTCAGGTTTAAGAAATCAGAAAGAAAGCGCTGTCAGATAGGTTGTTATCATTTTCCGTATTGGTAAAGCTGCTCCGTGTCCAGAAAAGTTAACAAATGGTGTGCTACTGACATGTACTTACATGTAATTGCTTGAATTAGAGATTTAAAAACAGGTTACCTGTTTATAAGTCAGACGTTGCAATGAACCCGTAGAGATTAAAACTTTAAGTTTGTATTCCTATTAACAGAGAAATTTTTGTTTGAGTGCGAACTCAGAGGACATGCCGCTAGGCAGTTTAAAATTAATGCTCACTGTTTGGGATATATCTGCATTTTGAAAGTGTCTATAAGTGATTTTATAAGGCCAAGGTACCAGTGCATATACTGTCTCCTCTTCTATAACCGGGCCTAACTGGCCTGGAGGAAAGGGCTAAATCGGTTATATTTCATAACAAAGCCCTCTTAACCCTATTATGAAACTTCTTCATTTCTTTCTCACTCACCCCCTATCCCCCACCCCATCCCCCTACAATTTTTTCCAAATTTCCCTTTACCGTCCGTGCTATGCATGCTAAAGGCTCCTGACGAAAGCTGTTATTAGAAACCAAGTTTTTATTATAAAAGTTTTAAGATTTAAGATTTCTACATGGGAAGACTTAAGTTCTATAAGATGTAAAATGTGTAAATTAACTTATTTTACAGACTGTGCGCTTATCTTTTGATTTCCCTTACTATGGACACTTAATCCGGGATCTCCAAGCTACCTCAGGAGGTAAATAACTGGTATCAATACTTGATAATCAATCGAATGATGATTGATTAATGATTAACTAATTAATTGATTGGTTGACTGATTGATTGACAAGTTGACTGGTTTACAATAACCGATTGACAATGACTGATTGACTGATTGATTGATGTTTGATTGATGATTGATGATTGGTTGATGATTGATTGATAATTAATTGATTGATTGATGATTGATTAACTGATGGTTGATTGATTGATGATTGATTGATGATTGATTGATAATTGATCGATTGATTGATGATCGATTGATTGATGGTTGATTGATTGATGATTGATTGATTGATTGACTGAGATGTTTGGTTAGGTGGGACGGGATACGGTGCCTAGTACTTCCTACATGTTGAAAGATTATTATCAACAGAACCAAACAATTTTAGATACTTTACTTTGTCACGTGTCAGAAGCGAGCCAATGATCACGTGTTAGCTTATGAATAATGAACTACGAAATTATTTTGCACTAGGGCACAATATTTAGAAATTTGTCTTCTGCTAAACTGTTGATACAGTGTTGATAATAGATTTGACTACGGGTATGAGTTTGACTACAAATACGACTTAGTTTTTGAATTCGTAATGTTAACTACGAGATCTTCAGCAGTTCTTGTAGTAAAAGAGAAGGACCTGCCACGAGGTTTGAACCGACAATGGTTTTGCGAACTCCTGTCACGAATTTAGTCGAACCAAGAGTCGTACTCGTAGTCAAAGTCGTACTTGTTGTTAAATGGGCCTTAAATCTAAATGTCTTTTATGACACTTACACCCTTTCATGGTTTCCATTATTATTTGGGGAGCTGTACGGCTAAAAAGTTAATCATAGCAAATTTTGCTGAGTGGATCGAGTTGAAGCAAATGCAGACGTAGTTTGGTTTTATTAGCAGAAATTGAGACCTTTTTTTGTGTCTCATGATGCTGTCTTAGGGTTCCTAAACCTTGGCACATCAACAAACCTTATCACTGAGGTGCAGTATGTGGCCCCCCTGCTGGCGTACTTCAACCCCGGACAATCCCACAATGCATCTGTCAGCTACTATGATGATGGTAAGAATTTATGGAAAGAATGTTTTACAACTGATTTGTATTTATTTAGAGATTTAGAAGTGAAACTCACTAAATACAAATGTAGGAATATTTATAGATTTAATATACTACCTAACGAAGACAAAGTAATGTAAATCAAGTATGAGTTAGAGAGTGATCGAAAATGAAATGGAAAATTTAGACTGAAAAATGAGACTTTAAAAAGTTAAAATAATTCCAGTAATATTTGATAAGCAAGAATCTGGTGATTTTTAAAACCCTCTCCAGTTATAGAAACTCAAAAGGGGTCATTCTGAATAGGGTTGAAATATTCGTATACCTTCGCCAATATTTTCATTTCTGAGTTCGGATATTTATATAAAATAGAGAAAAAAAGTGAGATTATAATATACTATTTGCAAGTCTGCACGTGGCAGGGACAGAAGTTTTCCTGTGGTGATTCGCGCGTATGTGTGGAAGGTCGTAAACGTGACCACGCCTAAGATTGTGCTTGGCCACATGCCTAGGTGGCGGCAAATGGTACAAACTGTGACCAGGCTTGGAGATAGTGTCAAATAGTGTGGCACACTGAGAGTCTCTTCTGATTTGCAAGCTAGTTAAGCCGTAACGCGTAAGGTTTTCGTCGTATGAATTGGAGAGACAGATAATGCTGAGTGCCTGTTTCTGAGCTCTTTCGATGTCATCACTAAGATATTTGGGAGGGAATAACGAAAAACGGGCGACCATTATTCTAACACTGGTCTAATAGTGGTACAGTAATAATTAACAATGTCGGTAGACGGGACTCCGGCCCTACGAAGTAAGACTAGAATGTACAATCGTCTGTTGGCCTTCTTGATGGCCTCATTAGTGTGGTGTTTCCAAGTGAGGTCGCAAAGGATCGTGAGACCCAAGATCTTGGCACTTTCAACTACTGAGAGTTCGGATCCACTAGCAAGCAGAGGGTCGAAAGCTTGTTTGTTCCTTTTCGATTCGATAAGGAGTTCCTTGCATTTATCAGCATTGAGCTGCATCGAGTTCTTTTTGGACCAATTTTCAACCAGGTTGACTGCACTCTGGGTGTTGGCACGAAGTAAAATTTGAGTAGTGGTGGTGTCGAGCTGTGTCGTCCGCGTACGTCCAGGTGCTTACATCGTGGATGGCAAGGTCGACAACGCTCTGGTTGTTATCGGGTTTGCCTCGAGGTACAATTACGGCAATGGTCGTGTCGTCCACATACTTTCAGGTGCTAACATCGGGGATGACAAGATCGTTTATCATCAGCAGGAACAACCAAGGTCCCAATTTAGTACCTTGAGGGACCCCGGCCGGTACGGCACTCAACTCTGAGAAGCAGTCCTATGAAAGCCTGACGTGCTGCTTCCGGTTGGTCAAGAAGTCGACTACCCAACGCGCTACCCCACGGGGAATGGATAGGTTGTAGATCTTTCAAACTAGGAGATGGTGATCGATCAGGTCAAAAGCTTTTCTGTAATCGAACAGCACTACTCGGACCGCTGCGCCAGAACCGTCAATGGCTTGTGACCAGTGATAAATCATTGACGCTAAGCCATAGAGCTATTTTGAGCGATTTGGATGTAAAATTTAGAAAAATGTTTAGTTGCATGTATGTCATTAGATTCATTGGCAAATTCCCAACTCGTCTGGAATTTTAAACAAGTACAAATTTCTGGGGTGTGTATAATCTCTGGATTTCTACTTTCCTGAAAAGTATATCATCATATTGTTAAATGGGTATCGTGCTTGCTAGCTAGCCATTCAGCTATGGTAAATGCTAAAAGCATCTAGAATCCAAAAACAACAAGTAAATATAACTTAATCATTTCCCAGTTGCTCGCTTTCACTGAGACTTAATAGTTCTTGTTTCTGTTTGATTTGTATTGTGCAGGGAATCAATTTATAGTGCAATGGACAAATATTCCTCTACATGAAGATTTTCAAGGTAAACTAGAAATGTTTCTTTGACATTTTGGGAGACACAGAAGATTAAAGAGGGTAGATATGAATATTGAGGATAAGCACAGTGAGGAGGAAATTCTAGTTGAACTTTGTCAGGGAGAAACAGGAAGAAAATTTATCTGAACTTGTCAGGGAGGGTACAGGAAGATTTTCTAGCTTGTCAGGGGTTCGCAGGGGCATATTTTTTCCTAGCTTGTAAGGGAGTGCACAGGAAGATGTGCTATATGAACTTGTCAGGGAGGGAACATGGGGACTTTCTTTCCTGTCTGGGAGGGCAAAGGAGAATTTTCTAACTTTTCAAGGTGTCAGGGGGCCACAAGAGGGCATAGGAGTATATTCTTTCCTAACTTGTAAGGCAGTGCACAGGAAAAAGTGCTATATGAACTTGTCTGGGCGGGAACATGAGGACGTTCTTACCTGTCCGGGAGAGCACAGGAGGATTTTCTAACTTGTCAGGGGGAACAAGAGGGTATTCTCTCCTTACTTATAAGGGAGTGCACAAGAAGACGTGCTATATAAATTTGTAAGGGAGGGCACATGAAGATGTGCTATATGAATTTGTCAGGGAAAGAAAAGAGGACTTTCTTACTTATCCAGGAGGGCATAGGAGTATATTCTCTCCGAACCTGTTAAAGGATGTACAGGAGGATGTTCTATATACAGTTATTTGTGTTACAGCTTATGACGTACTATTTCTGTCACGTAACGGAGGCAGAAGTTGAACTGTAGTTTAGTTATTGTCAAATCAGGCTTAATGCCTTCACAAACTTCTTTACAGCTGGACCGTTCACTTTCCAGTGCATTTTGAAGAAAGATGGAACAATTTTGTTTGTCTACAAAACGGTAAATAAACTGTAAAGTTTTGTTTTACTTGATTTGCGAAAACTATGTTAATTATAAAGTTTCTGGCACAAGGGGCAACCCTAAAACAAGTCATTTTAATAAAATCAAAAAATAGTAAGAGTAAAAATAGAAAGCTTGTGTTGATCAAAAGAATGCACCGACCAAAAACAATTGTAAGATAAATTGGGAAATTACAAACGAAATAAGTTTAACGATGCAATCAAAATAGGTGACATTCAAAATTAACAAACAAACAAATGAACAATCAAGTAATCAAGTAAACAAAATTTTGCTTCATCTGTTTTTAATAGTAATTAGATCACTGTATGGTGGGTGTACTAATGAACTGAAGTTTGTTATTGGGTTGTGTTATTATTTACAAGTGTGTAAAGATTCCAATTTATAGATGCGCATCACAGCATGTTGTTCGTTTTCCAGATTCCCGTCAAAGTACAGAACATATCCACAGACAGTCACCCAGTGAAAGTTGGTGTTTCGGATTCCTTTTATATCGATTTTTTTAGACGAATCGGCGGCATACGTAAGTGTTTCTTTCTTAATCAGGCTTAATTTGAACAACACGATTGCATTTCATTTCAAATATGCGCACGTGGGAAAGATGGCAGACAGAAAAGATTCGAATAATCAGGCGTTTGATATTTTTCTAAGTTTGTAAAACTGTTTCAAGTATTTTTAAATAATGACTCACTAAGTCCACAAAGGGTGCGTTCGTTTGACTCTCTTCCGGAAAAAGAATTCTCGGAAAAATTTTGATAGTCCGTTCGATTGTCTCGGTATTCCCATTCTGGAGAACTTGGAATGTCTTCCAAGCTTTCTGCTCCGGGGTGCAGAAAAGTTGAAAAATCCAGAATATCTGGAATAGGGTCAATCGAACGCCCCTAACTTGTTTTCTTTGATATTTTGTCAACAAAAAGGTGTTTTTAGTATTCGCAAAATACCCGAAAACTTTACAATTATGTAATTTCCTAGGGGAGAAGAAATACCCCCAGACCCCTCCCCACAGATACTCGCACTTTCGGTGCACCCAAAGTGCGGTTCTTTTGCGGACCTGCTTTCTCAAAACTAAGTTAAATCATTGCAGTGGTACTTTGAACACGATCGGCTGTATAATTGTTCATCTTGGTACATTTTGAGCATCAGAAAATTGATATTTTAGGCCAACTCTGGATTTTTGAATCTCAAGAGGTAGTTGAATTGAACCACCTCGTTGTATGAGGCTTTTAGAGTTGTCTGAATAGTATCGACATTTGTGGTTTGATTTGTGAAATCCAGTATCTTACAAAACGAAAATTACAATAATTTTCCCGTTTTTCCCTAGGGTACATCTTTAGGAGACATTACATTTATGATGAAGTGAAACTCGATTTAAACCTGATTACCAGCGGCTCTGCATACATCTTGAACCCCAAACCAAGTAAGTATTGGCCTCGGGAGTATTCTCCAATCAGTTTGTGAATTACCTTTCCGTTCTTAGATCAAGTTATGCGAATCTCCCTAGCCAAGTTCAGACCTCAGGGATGCTAAAATGGTCCAGTTTCGTATTAATTTTTCCTGAACGAACTCTTGGACATATTAATGCATTCCGAGAGGAATTGTCAACGAGACAAACTCGAACACGACGAGCTATAAAACAAGAATCCTTTAGATTTTTGTATTTTAGAACTTTATCATTTAAAGCTACCAAAACTTTTAGTCATTTGGTTGAATATTGTATAACATTAGCTTTTTATCGATGTAAGCAGCCAAAATGGTAGTGAAATTGTGATTTTTAATATGGTATTAGTGTAGTTGTGATTTTTAAAGACTGAACTCGAAGATCTGTTATTTGTAATTCACGATCCCACAATCCCGAGGCTTTAAAATTTGTTATGACTAAAAAAAGATTTTGGTTGATTTTGATTGACACCACGAGGTTCAGAGTCGGTGTTAAGGGAGAGCTCGATAGGGCCTGGGCCAACCTATCCGTTGGCAATTTTGGAGACAATTTCAAAGAAAATACTAAAAAGACGTCTTTTGGAGGACTGATGCCTTTTTTCGGCTCCTCCTTTCCAGAATTGTCCGTTCCAGCCCCTCCTTTCTATTGCACCGTCTTGACTTGTCTTGTCTCGTTTTGTCGGCTTGTCTCGTTTTGTCTTGTCTCGTCTTTTCTTATCTTGTGTTGTCTCGTCTTGCCTCGTTTTGTCTGGTCTGGTCTGGTCTTGTCTCATCTCATCTTGTCTTGTCTTACGTTGTCTTGTCTCGTCTTACCTTGTCTTGTCTCGTCTTACCTTGTCTTGTCTTGTCTTGTCTCGTCTTACCTTGTCTTGTCTCGTTTTACCTTGTGTTGTCTCGTCTTACCTTAATTGTCTTGTCTCGTCTTACCGTGTCTTGTCTCGTCTTACCTTGTCTTGTCCCGTTTTACCTTGTCTTGTTTCATACCGTCTCGTCTTGTCTCTTCTTGTCTCGTCTTGCCTTGTGCTGTCTCGTCTTACCTTGTGTTGTCTCGTCTTACCTTACCTTTTGTCTCGTCTTACCTTGTCTTGTCTCGATTTGCCTTGTGTTGTCTCGTCTTACCTTGTCTTGTCTTTTCTTACATTGTCTTGTCTCGTTTTGCCTTGTACCATCACCGTGTTATTTTGTATCATTTTCAATCTTTTACGATCCCATCCGGCGGACCTTTTTGGCTCCTGGGGGGTGGGGGTGCGTGCGCACCCCGTACATCCCCCTGCGTACAGGCCTGTGACTACGTATAATTTTATACTTTGTTGTACTTGTAGCTTGTATTACTGCCAAATCATGTGGCGAGTGTACAGACAGAAGAATGAATACAGCGTTCAAATGTACGTGGTGCAGGAAGATTGGAAGGTAATATGCAACAACAGAATATGAGTACATGACACGTTTGAGCGCCAGATCTCCTTCACTCTCACACATCAAACTCTCATCAGCTCTCATGCGCTCTAATAGAGTTCAGTTGAACGTATTCAAGCTAGTTTTGACTAGTTATTCTTGTCAATTATGGTTTACTCTCATTCCTCTTTTGAGCTCGTACCTGAAAATTTAACTATTAAAACATCTTAAATCTCATCAGACCCTCGTCATTTACAACGTTCGTGCACGTTTTACCTGGCGCTGAACAGTTTTCTATTAGAGAAAAAACGTCTTCAAAGTTTGTTATAAGAACACTGATGTAACATACAGCAAGATGGTAATTTGACTAGTCGGTTGTAAGACAGAAAGTATTGCAATTTCTAGCGTTTGAGCATGGATTAGAAAAATGCATGGCGCGGCGATGAGAGACAAGGTAAGGAAAAAAGGATGCCCGTTCTTTTAGCTTTACCCTTCTTTCCACTGCCCCCGTTACTGCTGTTTTACTGCCATTTGCCATCACTCATCATACTTAGCTTGCCTAGATTTGTCATTATGCTAACCAGTAGGCGCACTTTTGGAGGAGGTTGCAAAACGTGTTTGTCCAAACGCAGCTACACATGTTATGCAATAACTAGCAGTTAACAATTCCAGTGACAATCTATTATCAAATTACAGATGTTCAGATGGGTTGGACCGGCGACACTACCAGTGGAGAGTGAATGAATGTTTCAAAAATGCAGTGAGTGCTGTAAGTATGGATGACTATCTTTTGACAATTCAAGATGAAACTCAATAGCAGCATAAATGTTCATGTACGTTTTTGCAATAAGAATGACAAAATATGTTATAAGTTGGCTCAAAAAGTTTCAGTTGTTTCTTCTTTTTGTCGAGACTAGCAACATCTGTGGTACTTTAGAACAAGTCATAGGATAAACGTAATCTACACATGCTGGTGCTACGGTGGAACCCCGGTCTAACGATATGCCAAGGAAGCGTTAAAATTATATCGTTAAACCGGGATATCGTTATAGCCGAATTCCCGGTATAACGATATTGTAAGAAAATTTCTAAAAATATCGTTATACCGGGATAAATCTGATAATCGCCTTTTTACTGCACGTTATCTAATAAATTTGTAAATTGATTATCAAATGAATTACCAGTGTAACATCCAGAGTATTCTTGAATGTCCTCAAAACATGTCAAAAACAGTTTGCAATTATTGTTAATGTAATAAAAGTTTGTTTTGTTATACTGTATTAGCATTTCAGTGGTCTGTGATATTGATTTTATCTTTATAACCGGAAATATTTTGCGCTCGGTCAACGACATTTCCATCGTTAAACCGGGAATATCGTTATACCGGGGTTCTGCCCCATACATTTTCTTATAACTTTTGCTGGGCAAACGAATGTTGATCGTTATACCGGGAATATCGTTATACCGAAGATCGTTAAACCGGGGTTCCACTGTATCCAGCTTTTAATTTTTATTTCATCTATCAGAAATTGAACAAAACAAAGCACTTTGGAGAAGAACTTTGGACAATTATAACATCAAATGGAATCAGATTGTAAATTGGCTGTAAAAATCGAAAGAGCTGTCAAGTCTTATTTTCACTATCTTCTTACACATAGGAATATTGGATGATGTAGACTATTACCTTCATTTATTAACATTTGCCTTTATTTATCTCGGAAATATAAAACAACTGTTTAAAAGTATGACAACCAAATGACTGATCCGTAACTCACTGCTATTTTAGAAGGAGCAGTGTAGAGCAAAAACAACTGCAGTAGCAACAGAGACAACAGCGGCAACAACAACAGCCAACTCGCGCATGGACGGAGGCGCAGCAGGGCTTAATAGTGCAGCATCTTCTTCAGGACTCAGTGGCGGAGCCATCGCAGCAATCGTGATTTTCTTGCTGGTCATTCCGCTGCTGATCTTTGGAGCTGTGGTCACATACGCCTACATCCACCCCACCTCCGCAGCGGGTTTGTACTTGATCGAGGTAAGTACCATATTTGATCGCCAGTGTCTGTTTATTCTGATATACACGTACCACCACCCCACCTCCCCTGCGTGTTGTATTTGATAGAGGTAAGTACCACGATAATTGTCCGAGATTGTCTGGTTGGTAGAAAATCAAAAGTTACCAACCTGGAAGTATATGCTGTTCTGATACTCAGACATTGCATTATGTTAACTTGGATGGGTTTACTCTGTGCAATAGAATACAATAGACGACTGCGTGAACCATCGCAAAGTTTCCCTCTAGTTGTGACTATATTCAAGAGGTTTCGAAGATTCGACCAAAATTTTGACACAATTGAATACTACAACGAAGATCCACTAGTGACGGGTCTGACATGACTTCCATTGAACGTAAAACAACTTTGGACACCAGAAAGTTTAACTGAAGATCCTGGAAATACGGATGTATCCAAACAAAACATTCATTGAAACCAACTTTACTCTTTGGACGAGCCAAACACCTTTCCAGGACAGTTTTTTTTTATCATCCTGCCGACAAGTCCCACGTTAAATAAATCGCATTACCGATTTCTCGTGTGTGCGAGGTTGGCACAGTTGGTAAGATCTCCGACTGCCAACCATGAGTTCCCGCGTTCAATCCGCGGCCTGGTCGAAGGTTGAACTTCGGACAACTTTCTTTCGCCACATCATCCGTGGACAGGGACGTTAAGCCATTGGTCTAGTCTCTCGACGTTCTATCGGGGGACTTAAAAGAACCCATGCACTCTTCGATAAGAGTAGGCTAATGCCGGTGTTGTGGCCAGTAATCTCATCTCTACGTGCTCGGAGATCACGCATGGGCCATATAGCAGCATAATATGGGTTTGATCAACAAAGGTTGATATGATATGTTTATCGCCTGTAGGATATGGTGTTTAGCTGACGTTTCGA
>JAOEJI010381864.1:0-10385 GCA_025448255.1 Umimayanthus chanpuru
ATAGTTCGGAAATCCTGTATAAAATGAAATATCCTCGTCAGATTTAAAATTATCCAGCTTGAAAATCTTTGCCTCGGCTTCAAGGAGTTTACTCTCAAGTAGACTACATCTTTTTTTCATTTCTTTATAGGTTTCTTCGCGAGTAAATACAGCTTCAAACGCTTCGCGGCGTTCAGACTCCAGCTCGGCCATTAGCAATCGATTCTTTTCTTCCAAGCCACTGAGCTGACTTTTAATCTCACATAGCTGTTCTCTTAATAGTTTGTTTTCTTTCTGTGATTCTTTAAGCTGTTCCTCTAAAGTTGGCTCTTGTGATACACTCTCGCTTGTTGATTCCGATGGCGATGGTTCTTGCTTGTTTTCTTGATGACGAAACTGTGGCATTTGGCGCTTAGTCGGCGATTTTCTCTTCCTTGGAGATTGAGTAGACCAAGAGAATAATGATGGAATACATCCTAGCTTAACTTTTACGATTCCATTTAGCGATTTCGTGAGGTCTTCTGCTTTAAAGTGTCTTGAACAAACTTTAGTGCGACTTGAAATCACGAAATCTTTCCCGGGGTCTCTTCGGATCGCTTGGATCCATTTCTTTCGCAAAACCTTATGATTTGGAAAGTTAAAAAACGAAATCTTCTCTCCTGACGAATCTCTGTAACCTTTGAAAGTACAGAAGGGAACACAGCAGTTTGAAGGCATCGAAAAAGAGCAAAAATCTCGTCACATACGACTGTAAAGATCTAGTTTGTTAGAGTTGTGAAGCCCGACAGGCCTGATCAGCCTCGCTTTCATGAACTCTCGTTTCCAGTCTCCAAACTCAAGTCACTCGTTTTGCATAGCGTGTGCGCAATACCCTGCGAATTCAGCACTCTAACTACACATTGCAATCTGTTTTAGTAATTTTCAAGAGCCGCAGAATAAAGCATAACCATGGCAGATCGCAAGATCTAACAGCTACAAATGTAAGTAGGAAAATAAACCAGTATCAAACATATATAACAAGACGGCATTACCCTTAAACGTTTATTGGGGGGGGGGGAGCTGTTTGGACCCCCTCGGAAGGTTTTTCAGAACTGAAATTTGTGCCGTTTAACCTTTTACCAGAAGGTTTTATAAAACTATTTCTTGATTGTGCACACATCTTTTGACACTACCTAGATGACGTTTTATTGATGGTACCATCATGGTAAGTCATGAACGTGATTGTGAACTCGGTGTTTTATGTTCTCTCTTAAAATTATTGTCAATGAGCGATCCAAGCCAAGAGGCAAGGATCGCAAGGCAGCAGCTCATAAAGCCGATGCACACGTATTGGCCAGCAGGCAGAAAAATTCTCGAGTGATCTGTAAGGTAATGAAACAATAGATTATTATTAAGTGAGCCAATCGTAGCGCGAATTTTTTTCTTGTGACGTCATGGCGACACATGCACTCTGTGGAAAGGTGGATACGTCCCCAGATCAAAGCTGTGTGATGCATTATGAGTAAAAACACCAATTTAACTCGCTTGTGTGTGTTCTATTGAGTGGTGTGCACTTTCTTTAAGTGCCCTTTCGATTTTAGATTGAACCAGCGTGTTCTAAATCGAGCGAAAGTGCTCAAATTCAAGCGTAAGTGCTCAAACTGAACCAGCGTGTTTGGCCGGCAGAGCCGTTTAAGCGAGTCAAGAGTCGCTCAGACCTAACAAATAGTGTAAAATCAAGGAAAAACAAATAAAAACTAAACATACAGTAAACATACTTTCAGTTTGTTTTGCAAAGTTGGCGCAGACAAGGAACAGCAAAGCACCAAACCAAACTACTACTTGTAGTAAAGATGTAACGCATCCTACAAACCTACAGCCAAAAACACTACCACCACTGCAGTCGCAGATAAAAAGACAATACCCCTACTACTTCAGCAACCAAAACAACCTTTTGCAAGCAAAACAGCAGATTGTGCAAGCTCCCTCGCCACTAGTACAGCAACCAAAACAACTTTGAGAAGCATGACAGGTACTCCACAAGAACTTCCACCATTGGTTCCTCCAAAGCTGCTGCTACAACCTCCCTCACTGGATACATCCGCAACGTCTGTCTAACAAAGCGGGACAAAAAGAACAGTTACTTACTCTTATCTTTGAGTTTCAAACCGAAGACGGTCCTACTATGTGCAATGGCTTATGTTATTCCACACCAAAAAGAGCTCCCCCTACCGATAAAGAGTGAACTAGTACACCAGCTAAACTCAGCTATTAATCAAGAACCCCTTAAATTTGAAAGTTGTCATCGACAACGCAACTACTGTCACATCTGCAGACCCAATGGAATGCTCATTTCAATTCTCTGAGGAACTGGAGAACAAAAACGAAAACAACCTGGAACGACCCAATCCCCCAGCTCAAAGGAAAACAAAGCCTACAAAATACCTCAGCATACGTTACTGGAGCGGGAAAAGAAAAGTTACGACCAATCACATCTCTAAGATAACAAAACAAGAAGCCCCTTACCATGAACAGAGAAAATGTGGAAGGCCAGAATGAACAGACTCATCTCGAAAAAGAATTATCGACAGTTTTGTTAGATCTGTTGAACAATACAAAGCCTGTTGGCATTGTGGTAAAAGAATTATATTACAGGGAAATGTAAAAAATGGCCATTTCCAGCATTTTGAGACAAATTTCGTACTCGTTTCATGCTATTTTTTGCTCGTAAACTTCGTTTTTGTAATTAAAAAGGTCCAAAAAGGGGGGAGGAGCACAGCCCCCATTGGATCCGCCACTGTACCAAATCACGGCAAACGTTACAGAATGCAAACAACAGCCTTGTGCATAAATGGTTTTCTTTTCAGTACGTGACATTTTTTAGCATACTTGTACTTCAATTTCATTCTATTTTTCATTAACTTGTGCATATTTCCAAGAGAAATATCCAACGTCGTATTTTTCCTGTGATAACCGCTTTAGGTCTTTTGTTTTTGCATTAGGGTTTCTCACCATGTGGTTTCTTAACCTGCGAAGTTGTTCTGATGAAAGTTTGCTTTTCCTGCCTCCGTTCCCCCTTTCATATGTTCCTTTGATTTGAAATCTTTTGATTAATTTGAAAATTTCCAACTGCCATGTTTTTCATCTGGAATCGACCTTGTATTTCTGTCACTGTTAATTCTTGTTCCCAGTAAGTTAAAATTTTAGCTTTCAAAAATTTACTGTAATTTGGGGCAATATCAGTAGTGACAGTCAGTTTCTTTTTTCAGATTTTTCATAAATCATCAAAAGTCAAAGGTTATAAAGTCCATCTTCCTACCATTCATTTAGAGTCATACCGCTATCGGCCTTGATCTCCAGCTCTACATCGATGCCTTTGTCATGTGATACGGAAAACAAGCAGTTACTTTGTTAAGGAATTTGTGGAAATACAAAATCGAAACAGTTGCAAATAATTCCGTTAGCGTGGAGCTATAGGGCCAAGGGCTGGGTGGGCTATAGACCCACCAATAATTTTGCTGATGAAAAATTTGACAAGTTTTGATTTGATTGATACAAATGAAAGAATTTCCGGCGATTTAGAGGTTTAAAATTTCAAAAATTTTCCGGCGTAGCATTCCCCAAGAAGCCCCTAGAGGGCTCGCCTGGTCGTGCCTTAGGCGCTCGTTGGCTGGCCCCACCGATCACAAATATGCTCCAGGGTCACTGATTTTAATATTGCGTTGCTCAAAAAAACATTGAACTTTTCCAAAACTGGAAAACTGAAATTAAATATTAAAAAGAAATGTTAAATTAGAAATCCCTTGTTTATCCTAAAATAAGTAGATCTATGTTGCGGTTACTGGAAACTTACCAAGATACTGAGTCGTCGATGGTTGTTTTCTTTTATATTCTGGATTTGGCAGTTAATTCTGGAATCGTGATCAACTTAAGTGGAGCTAACTTGGAAGTCTATCGCAAAAAATCATTTAATCAACTTTAACATTCTACAAAAAATCGGGAACAAAATTAATGCCTTTTTGTAAAAAATGCAGAATTAAGGGAACTCCCGTTATAATTTACTTCATTTTGTCATAAATAGATTTACCTAGAAGATTAATCGGGGAAAAAGTGTTGTTTTATAGCTAGTTTCCAAAACCTAATAATGTCACCTCTTTATATCCTTATAACTTTCAAAACCTTCTTTCTTCCTTTATTTTTGCATGATCATCATCTTAAGAAAATGTGTAGACTTGCCATAAGTCGACTCGCAAATTTTTTTTCTTATATGGCGATTTTCAAAATTCAAAACCAAGCGCGAAGCGCTCGGTCAGCGAGCTTGAAGCAACCAAGTGTAGTGAGGTAGCGAAAGTGAGTTGACTTGTCACTCTTGCAGCGCACCAAATTTTATGGACTCGAATCCTAGTCGGTGCGTAGTAGCCAATCAGAATTGAGCATTGGTATACCTGTCAATCATGTGAAGCTTGATGAGCAAAATCTCGAAGTGGATAGTGTTCTTGTCGGTTTAGCTAATTTTAAAACTGTTTTGGTCATTTCGATGATAGGAAAAATATTAATACAGCCATAAATGCAATTAATTATGGTATTGCAAAGCTTGGAATTCAAGTGATAAAGGAAAATCAGCGGCAAGTTGAAGCCTATCTCGCTGGTCGCGATGTCTTAATGGTCTCACCAACTGGTTCAGGCAAAAGTCTAACTTTCCACATTGCACCGTTTGTGTACAACTATTTAAAGCATGGCGAACAAGAAAAGATCGAGTCAATTTGTCTTGTTGTCGTGCCCCTCCTTTCTCTGATGAGAGACCAAGTCGCAGCTCTTAAGCAAAAAGGAATAGCCGCCATTTGCTTGGGAGCCGACACAACTGCCAAAGAAATGGCGGACATCCGCACAGGCCGCTATAACCTGCCGTTTGGGACTTCCGAATCCATTCTGAAAAGCTACCGAGAAGTCTTTCGAGGTGCTCTGAAGGAAAAGATTGACATTGTGTTTATAGATGAAAGTCATTGCATATCGAAGTGGTTAGTATGCCAGATTTATGTATTTGCTCTCGATGTTTGTTGAAGTGCACTTGTTTCGAGCGAATTTTATCAGTTTAAATGTAATAGACTCTTATTTTGTGGTTGTTTATGCAAAGTGATATTGCTCGGGTATTAAGAAATTTCAGCTAGTTTTGGTTCATGCATGACTCACTTTGGTTTTATGCGGGCGAAGTTCTGCCTTTCGGCGATCGATTTCTTTCTATCCCCCCTCGGCCTCTCACCAAAATGTCCCAATTTGCAGCTCTAGAAATTGACTTGGAAAAAATCTCAGATGCTGATGAGACATATCAGATTTTGGTATGGTATCTTTCTTATACGAGTTTTATCGTTTGACCTATCTGGAAGATATTCAAATAATCACCATGGGTTCTCAGCATTTTCAGCAAAATGTTGTGCAATTCTGATTTAAACATACTTCTAGATTTATCCCGCAACGAAGTTGGTATCTCATTCCAGATCCTAGCGCCAAGTCTGGAGAACACTTTAAGTTGGATTTGTAATTTAGATGGCTTTATATAAAAGTTGTGTGAAGCAGAAGAGCGTGTGTTATAGGAATGTATGCTTTTGGTATCTATGAAGAGATCAATGAAGAGTTACGGCTTATGTGCTCTTGAATTGAGCAACTGAGCATACAATTGAAAACTTACTTACTCCCTCCCCACATCCAGCATTAAGTGTTAGATAACTTAGGAAGGGGGTGGTAAAGTGAAGTCATGATACACAGGAGTTGTGTTATTTTTTGTCATGGGAGGGGAGTAACAGTGACAGGTAAATTAAGTGAAGTTAAGGCAGAGGAATTGCCGTGCTGTGAAGGATATGGACAATTTGTATGATTATCGAATCGTTGGTAAGTAAAATAGCACAAGATGCAGACGGTGATGTACGATGAAAGTAAATAAGTATCAATTTCAATTTTATATAAACATCAGCCATATTTATTAATTTTTGTTGGAGGCTCACTGGATCTGTTGGTATCCACTTAACTGTAAACTGTTGCTGTTTTCAATTTCCAAAGGTTTATTACCGGTTTACTGCCAATGGTTCCTCCAAAAGACATCTCTATATGCATGTGATAGGTTACACAATGAAAATGACGCAATACTTCATCAGAAGAGCATTCCAGCTGAACACATCCGAAAAGGTACGCCAAGTTACTCACACTGATGATGGGCAATAGGTCATCATTACTGGCATGACAAAGTTATCGCTTCCAGCTCCAAAAGAGTAATGCTTTCAGTTCAAAAAGCCAATGCAATTGCCTCCAGTTACTATTGAACATACCATGGAATCATTCTAACTATTTGTTTTCCTTTTTTAATCTATTTTTTATATATTAAAATATAGATACTAGATGTTTAATGAAGGTTTTCAGTAATCTCACTGTTATTTTCTTTAGATTAATTATATTTCTATTATCTAAATCGAGGACCATTCTGTAAACCAGTTTTATTATTACTCTTATTATTATTATTATGATGATGATGATGATGATGATGGAATGTTGCAGGGTTTAAAATCTCTGCTTCAAATATATGGGTTATTTAGATAAAATAAAAAGAAATCCGAAATTCTTGCGAGTGACGCTCAATTTTCTATAATTACGAAGAGAGCTTCTCTGAGTGGTTGCTGGGTAATGATGTTGGCTGATATTATTACCTCCTACATGTATTACATTTCTTGATACAGGCATTCATCACACAGATGGCTCACGGTTTTTTTTCAGGTACTCAAATTACCTGCTCAAATTAGGGCCAAAATTTGTGAAGCAGCAGAGAGAAGACAAGAGGCAAGAAGAACGGAAGTTGGAAAGAGAAAAAGAACAGCTGAAAGATTAGATCAGGGAAGCAAAATAGAAGAGAGAAGTGCCGAATGAAATAGAAATGATGGAAAGAAAAAAATCAACAATGTTAAAACAACTTGATAATGTAAAGGATTGAAAGATAAATGGAAAGAAGGCGGAAGGTGGAAGCAGAGATGATGGTGTGAAGACGATGTTTTTATACAAATTATACATTTTTTGACGAGTTTTATGCATTTGTAATGGGTTTAGACATTTTGTAACGTATTTTTCTTCCCAGTTCTAAATAGTTTGAAGTGTCTTGTGCAAGATCCTGTGCCTGGTTCCTCAAGACTTCGACTAACTTAACCCTGGATTAAGTCTAACCCTGGGTTAAATTGCTTAACCTAAGGTTAGTTAATCTATGGTTTAAAAAGCGTTCCACAACCCCCGATTAACTAATCCAGGGTTAGTGGCGGAAGTGAGTAGTTTTGACATCCCATAATAAAATTTAGACATGACAAATATTGTCACGGTCGATCTTTAATATGGCTTCCACTACCCAAGACAAAGTGGTGACAAAAAAAGAAAACAAAACTTTTCTGTTGCAGAAATTTCTGTGTTAACAGAAAAAGTTGAAGAAAACATTGACGTTCTCCTGTCAGAATTAACTCGGTTACCAACGAGAAAGGCGGAAATTTGGACAAAGTTAATGGCTGCAGTAGATGCGTTCTGCGTCGAAAGCCAAACCATTCACGAAGTGAAGGATAAATGGAAAAACCTGCATTCTGCAGCAAAAAAAGAGTTCTCAACCTTCAAGAAGGAGTCTAACAAGACAGGAGGTCGGCCACCTCCTAAAGAGCCAAATGCCATTATGCAGAAAATTATTGATATTTTTAAAAAGACTCCATCTTTTGTTGGCCTTGATGGTTTAGAAACAGGTCTGTACAATAATCAATATTCGCAGTTTTCATATTTATTTCTTTTAAGTACATGCAGGCATTATCCAACCATGTAGGTTTGCTCTGAGAAAATGAAATAAGCATTTTCTGCTGAGCTGAATAGTCAGGGAACACAGCACTTCACTTGACAAACTACCGGCAATTCAAGCACCAAGCTTCTGCGCCAATGTTGTAGTCGTACCACACAAATAGTAAAAGTTTTTATCACTTTCGTTATTTTATTAAAATACTGGCACTGAATTAATTACTTTTTATAAAGGACATTTCCAAATTTCCACTTGATTTCATAAACTGACTATCGCAATTGCAAACTTAACTTTTTTCCTTAAAAGCTATTCTGACTGTTTTCTTATCTTTTCAAAATGTATGCTTTACAAACTGTAATTAGAATTACCTATTTTGATTTCATATCATACCACTAAAACGTGTTAATTTAGTTACGGATTACACTGAATGGCAAAACAATAAATACTTATAAGTAAATAAAAAGTCAAAACTCAAATTATTTTTGAATACATTCTAAAACATGATTGATTCTGTTTTCAAAAGATTCCCTCACATTGGGAATAGAATTGTATGTAAACCCAAGGCAATCAAGTATTTACAGATATCGACATGGAGAATGAAGATTTTTCTTCCAGTGAAGCCATGCAGAGTCTTGGTAGGCATGAGCGAGGCCAGAATCCACGGTAAAAAATAGAAAGGGAATGCAGCTGACAGGGAGAAAAATTGACAGTTGCAGTGGGAAATGGAAAAGAAGGCCGTTGCTGCAACTGGAGCAAAACCATTTTCACCTTGAAGCTACAATCCTGATCAAAATTAAATGGAACACTGAACCCCAATCCCCTAATCAAAGTTGTTGTATCGATTTGGTAGTGAAATTTAAGGTATTATTTAGAGAGAATTAACAACATTGTGGAGGGGGTATGGGGGTACGAAATTTATTAATAAGTGTTCCGTATGTTTTGCCCAGGGTTGTATTTCAATTATATTTAATTGAGTTAGTACCAGTGTTGACATTTCTTGAGTACTTTAATGCGTGTGTTTACGTCTGTTTAGTTCGATTGATTTGTTCGTGTTAATTTGGAAATCTGTCGGGGGGTTTTTCTAGATTTTTCCATGTATTATAATTTCGTAAGTTCAATTAACTGTTTTATTGTAAAAAAAGGTATTTCTCAACTTAGTAGTTCATTTTTCTCTTCTTCATTATGGCTTCAAAGATACATTTAACTGCAGAAGAACGAGCTTTCATCCGCTTCCTTGGTTTAGAAAATACGAGGGGTGTAAGGTCTATTTCAAGGATAGTAGGAAAGTCTCCATCAACCGTACTAAGAGTTTTGAGGAAGTTTGGTCTTCGCTCACGGAGTAAAACGTTAAGAAAAGCGGAACGTTCTGAAAAGAAAAAACCAGGGAGGAAGAGTAAGATAGACGATAGCCTTGGAAGACACATAATGAGAATTATTTATCACCTAAGAACTGAGGGGAATTTACCGTCCTTAACATTATGAATGTTGCTGGAATATCTCGCAAAACATTTCTCCACGTACGGTTCGCCGATGCCTGAACAATAATAAAATCTACTACCTTCAAACTAGAAAGAAAGGTCTAGTAAGGGTCAATTTGCTAAGAAAATAAAAAATGACACTTCGTTCTGGACGAATAAAATTTCGTTCTATCTGGATGGGGTTAGGCCCGAGTTAAACGTCGATCTTAGCATGCGTCAAACTAAATTACACTTTGGGTCAACCGAAATTAATTAAGTTCGACTTTTGAGTCAAATGTTGAACTTAATTCAGTCGACCGAAATTTAGTCAACAGATAATTGCAAAAGCTGTTCTTTCTGTCAGCAGACACTTGGAGAAAACTCAGAATGGCGCAAGTGAATGGAAAGCAACTTTTTGTGATGAAAATGATTCAAAATTCCCGAAGAAGATCTACACTGCAGAAATTACTCTTGTATCTGCAGAACAGGCGCCTGCTGCTGTTACGTCTCTGTTTTGTAACTGTTCTCCTTCTTTCTTCTCGCAACAACTCAACTGTTCGTGTTCGTTCGTGTCGACGTTTCCCGCGAAACACAGGATGGTTCGAGCACATGTGGGAGACTTATTCCGATGCTCGTTTCAAGAAGACATTCCATGTTTCAAAGCAAACATTTCTCTACATACTGAGAAAAATTGAAGGCAATTTTCTTCGGCAAACCCTGACAGAGGAACCAATATCACCAGCGTTCAGGTTAGCAATGTGCCTCTACCGACTTTCAAGAGGAGATTATTTCTATATGATATCGGAGATGGTTGGACGCGGCTGTTCGACAGTAGGTGTTGCAGTGAGTGAGGTGGCGGAAGCGATCGTTGACAACCTTTGGGAAGAACAGGTCTCAAAACATTACCCAGAAAATGAACAGCAGTTTAAGGAAAAGATGCTGGATATGGAGGAACGATGGCAGTTCCCATGTTGCTGGGCAGCCATAGATGGTTGCCATATTCCCCTGAAATGCCCGGATGGTGGGTTGGCAGCATGCAAGGAGTACCATAATTTTAAGAACTTCTACTCTATAGTTTTAATGGGTATAGTAGATGCTCAATATCGATTTATCTGGGGAAGCTGTGGCTTCCCAGGGAACTCGCATGACTCAATTATATTTCAGTC
>JAOEJI010381975.1:0-10384 GCA_025448255.1 Umimayanthus chanpuru
AAGGAAGGAAGGAAGGAAGGAAGGAAGGAAGGAAGGAAGGAAGGAAGGAAGGAAGGGAGGGAGGGAGGGAGGAAGGAAGGAAGGCGGGTCGGATGGATGGAAGGAAGGATGGATGGAAAGAAAGAAAAGGAAAGAAGCATATAAGCCGAAATCAAATAACAGCTGAACCGGAATCCAGTATTAGAAGCAAGTCTTTAAAGATGCAAATCTGTACCTGATAGTCGAGAATACTGAAGCCAAGTCCTCTGTCCCCTTTCTCCAGTTCTACATACTCAATTTCTTCAAACCACATTGGTTGTGAACTAGCTCCCGCTGTCTGGGCCGCTGGAGAGCTGGCTTCTACAGAAAACTGGGGACTGTCTTTGCTCACTCCTGAAAATGTAATTAACTTTCGGTAAAGTGAAACGAAGCATTAACTATTTAGTGTCAAACTATGGTTGCCTTGCCAAGAAAAATGCAATAATAAACTTGAAGAAAACTGACTATGATGGGGTTAGCAACTCGAAGGACTTCCCTACATTGACGACAGAAGCGGAAGAGAGACAGAAGCGGAGACGGAAGGAGTGCTCTGTTCCAGTAATCCAAGAAACGGAAACGAAAGCACAAATTGAAGTTCGACTGGAACTGAGGCAGGAACAGAAGGTTTCCTTTTCTTCCATCTCTATTTCTGCTTCCGTCACTTGCGTCCCAGTGAAAGCCAAAACGTAGGGAAGCAGAAAGCGGAGGTTTGATCTAATCACAGTTCTAACTCCCTGTCAAGCAACATGCAAATAAGACATCTACCTTTTAAAGATGTATTTCGCTTCGGCTTACACTACACTATAAAGTAATATTCTCCTGCTTCCATCGTTGCTTCTGCTTCGGCTTCAATTGCTTCCATCGGTAATGTAAGCAAGACTTTAGTTGGCAAACGTAGTCAAGCTACTACTATTTCACTGCAACTACTAGGCCGAACGCAGCTCTTACGTCTTGGGGAGCAATGACAAAATTTTGAAGCTGTAAAATGCAATTTTAAGCGTTTTTGGAGCGATCTTTTCTAAAAAATCAGTGAAAACCATCTTATTTGGGAAGGTGGAGGGGGTGGGGAGACAGTTCCCCCGCTATATACGGCCCTTAACTAATTTTCATTATGGTATGTGATAGATTAATTATGAGTGAGTATACATAGAATGTCAGTTCGGTTACATGGAGTATCTCAGAATAAGTCCTCTTAAGGCATTAATTGTTGGTTCACCTGTGGGTGCACTGGCAGCCTCTGCCTGTTCCTCCTGCGTCACAGGTTGTTCTACCTGCGCCCCATCTGGCCTCCTAGCAACAACAAGTCTGAAGTCCAGCGGCAAGGACTGGATTAGATGCACGACATCATTGTGGCCTATCTCAAGGACACAGGCTCCGTTCACCTACAAGCAAAAAATGGGGAAACGCTATAATTTGCTGAGCACGGAGAAAACCTGCTGTGGCCCATCTAGCAACCCTTTCAGTCCCAGCAAGTTATCCTTCAACATTTACAATGTTATCCAGTAAGATATTCAAACGGATACAACATGTTGTGTCCAACAATGTTGCTCGACATTGGATCAACTTGTGGATCCTTTTAATAGGGCCATCATACTTTCCTAATATTCGGTTAATATGTTCTTTCCAAATAGTAACAACAATTACCATGACTATTTTTAACACTGTTTTTCACTAATTGCTGTAAACCTGGCATGGATGGCTAAATTTCGAGGCCGATTGAAGAGGTACACATGATCATGAAATTTTTGTTGGCCCGAAGAATAAAGTGCAAAATAATAAGCACGTGACAAAACTCCAGACACATTGAACCTTGACAGTACCAAAGGTTTCTTGCATAAATAAAGTTGCTTTAACCAAATATATTTTGACTAAAAAAGCAAGGAACTAATCACAAAAGCAGCAGTGGTGTACGGCCCTGAGACCTCACAAGTAAAGGCGAAAGTTGTAATAACCTCGATGAGATGGTCTCCTGCCATGATTACGCCATTCTTGCCGACTGGTCCCTCGGGGTTGACTGCATGTATTCTGTGCCAGGGTGTGTAACCATCTCCTACAGAAGGTAAGACAAGGCTTGAACGTCCACAAGTACCGTAAGTTAGATAATAAGACATTCTAAGTTTATTCACTCTCCCAGCATTACGACTGGCACCCTGACCCAATCAATCCTCCTCTGCCATCTCTTTTCCCTCCCTCACTCTCACACCCTTGTAATGACCCCAACACCCGTCCCAATCCCCCCCATGTAAGACTCACCTGCAGCATACTGACTACCCTTGTACTGACCCCAACACTCGTCCCCCTCCCCCATGTACGACTCACCTGCAGCATACTGACTACCCTTGTACTGACCCCAACACCCGTCCCCTCCCCCATGTACGACTCACCTATAGCATACTGACTACCCTTTTTCTGACCCTTACAACCGTCACCCTCCCCCATGTAAGACTCACCTGCTGCATACTGTGTACCCTCCAAACTGATTCCAAGACCTGCTCCACTGTGAAACTTGGACATCTCGGCCACCTTCGTTACAACATTACACACATTTTTAGCACTAAGTTAATACAAGTACTGGCTTCTTGCAGACTAAACTCTCTGTTTAGCTGCAAGAAGGTCAGCTAATAAAATTAATACTAATTAAAACTAACATTTAAACAGGGTCAAATGAATATTTTCTGAAATTTGAAGGTGCATACATGTAAGTCCAAATTTAACATGCTTCCTCTCAGTCACTTACCAGAACTTCAACGTCATCTCCAAGAATTTTCTTGTAATGTTCCTTCAGTTGATCATTGCTCATTGGCTTCAAGTTAGAATCTGGAAACACAAGTAGACAATGTGACTGAACACCACGTTTTGTAGGTTTTTCACAACTGGTGGTAGTTGACGAACTCTGATCTTAAAAATCCGCCATAACATGTCAATAACAAATCGTATGAATATACGATTTAACTCAATGTAACAGAATCTTCAAGATAATAGGCCTCCTGTTTAATTTGCAATCGCGTTCTACTGGTAACTTCAAAAAACTTTGCAAAATTTCTGCTAGATTTAAAATTGAAAACTTTACAACCCAAGGCACATATTGGTGATGCTAATGGTGATGGTGATCATTATTATTATAATTATGGTGATATTGATGAATGACACAGCTGATGCTGTTGATATGATGATCGTGGTGGTGGTGGTAATGACGATATGATGGTAATGATCGTGGTGATGATTGCGGTGATGATTGTGATGACCACAGTGATGGTGATGATGAAGATGGTGAGTTTGATGGTGATGATTCCAATGATTGCAGCACTTGATGACGAACACAAACTTCTACTTGTCACAGCTTACCAGGCTCCCCCTGACTGCTGATGCTCGGCCTTTCCTCCGGACTAGCTGGACCTGCAAGGGAAGACGAAAGGTCAACTTGGAAGTAGTTTGAGAAATTTGATAAACAGACATAATCAACATGTATGTACATAATACATAATTACATACACATAGGAGCTAATTCTATAAAATATCGAAAACATGTAATACTGTACACACATGTACATATGATCAGCAGCAATCCAAATATATATTTCGTCCAACAAAAATACATTTTTAAGTCCGGTCATTCGATTCAGTTGTTTTTTAATTTGTCTGGGAGTCCAGTACTATTGAGACTTTAAAGCAATCTTTTAAAACAAAAAGCTTTCCAAATAGATAACTTTCTTATGAACCCTTCAATAATCAACTAGATAGATCGAACTAGGGGACCAAATATTCCTAACGTACTTCTTCCTAATCATGCATGCTTTATATTATCAACGCTTTATAAAATTTCGCAGTGCTGAAGTTTAAGAACACTACGTGCAGGTCCGCTAATTTGATTTATATATGTGCAGGAAATGATTATTCAAAAGAAACTTGTATCTGTTATACATGCTGTAACACCAAGATTGTTTTCGTGCTATAGTTGCTTACATTTATTATTTGGTACCGTTTTCGATAACTATTAAAACTATTTTAATTTTACTTGAAGCTGTTTCCAAATTTTGAGAGAGGAATTACTTAACGTCAAATGCAACTTTTTTCTGCTCTCCTCACTGATGAAGAAAACAACAAGTATACATGTATATGATGAAGATAATTAACTTGAAACACTGAAAACGCTGGCCACTCAGTGTTGTGAGACATAGTATGGGATTTAACGATTACTGGTTACTGAGCTTATAGTTCTAAGAATTGGACAAATTCCCGGTTAGTAGTGTACATGTTCCTTTTACACATGTAGAGTCAACATATCACCCTGGCATTGGCAGGGCATTTTTCAAAATCAAAAAAAATATGAGCAGGCACCGAATGCTGTCATGGGTACTGCTGCCACAGCCTAGTAAGAAAAAGGTCTTCAAATATTCGGG
Source organism: Umimayanthus chanpuru (assembly GCA_025448255.1). Lineage (NCBI taxonomy): Eukaryota > Metazoa > Cnidaria > Anthozoa > Zoantharia > Parazoanthidae > Umimayanthus > Umimayanthus chanpuru. Next base: position 4,419 of record JAOEJI010381975.1, read on the forward strand.
CAACTTTCCCTTTACCTGTACCATCATTGAGGTATGCTATGAAAAATCAAACTTATATTTTAGGTAGCTCCAAAACTAATGATAATTTTAACACATTTTAATGTTAAAACATATACTAACGACCAATAACAGGAAACATCCCAGAGGTCCAAGAGTCGACAAAGTCTGTTTGAAAGATACACAACTTTATGATTCATCACAAACTGTTCACAAGTGAGAAAAGCAAGCTCTGTCTACTATAATCAGATGTGGAAAAACAAGAATAAAAAATGTTGTGCTACAAGAAGGAAACGTTACCGATTATAATTTAACTTAAGATTCAGAGATTATTAAATCAGACTGTGTTATAGTTTATGTATATTTAGCAACAAGTTTCCGAAATGCTTGTAACTAATCAATAAAAATACTTAACAGGCAACAAATCTGTTTATGTCTCACCCGTTAATCAAGAATTCGATATTTCTGTGCATTAATGATTTTCTGTGCAAACTTGCCTTTTCGACAACAAGAACCATGGAGAAGTAGGGCGTGGAAGATTTAACCAACCCAGTTAAGGTCATACCCTGTTTTGCAGTGCGCAGCTCTTTTGCGCTTGAGGGTAAAATTATAATTTTTGAGAGATTTCAATGTTCCTTGACAAATACTGTACAATTAAATTGACATTTGGGAAAATTAATCGGAAAGATTAAAATTTGTTCGATTTAAAGCCAACTTTTGTAAAACTCGCCCCAGGCTCCCCTCGGAAAACGAGCAAAAGACGCATATTTCAGCGGTATTTTGCATAATATCTCCTAAACAAGCACGGTGACCCCCTAATTTTTTGCTACCAATTTGAGATATGACCATACAACTCCATGTTCAGACAAAAAAAAAATAGAAAATTCTGAGTGTTAGAAAATACGAAAAAATTGAAAAGTATTGGCATGAATTGATTGTTTCTCTGGATTTGGTAACCATAGCAGCAATTTTCACTTGAAAAAACTCTGATACAATAAATACATTTTTGCATAAATACCCCAAGCAAATGTTCTCAATATCCTGGAGTGTTTGTTACTTCACCATTTCGTACGTTTCCAGATTTCTGAACATTTGATTTGATATTCCGAAGGATGGTAGTACAGTTACGTCGCATGGTTTTCATTAACAAAAAATATAGCCCCAGAGGGGTGGACGTTTGCCCCCCTTATCTCTATAAGTAGTGTGGGGACCCCCCTTTTTAATTTCACCTCTGGGGTTTACATATATATTGAATAACAAATGGACAAACTTTTACCAAAATCTGTGTTCATGGTTCTATTTGGATGGAATGAACTTAAACTTGTTGAGTTTGTATTTCTAAGAAATGGAAAGACAGCTTGAAAACGTCATGGATTTCCTGCAGAAGAACACAACGTACATGGGTTTGTATCAATACGCCGACTGAGGAGTGTGAGATAAACTTTTAAAGAACATATTTGCAGTGATCTGGGGCTTATTCAACTCCCACCAGTTCTGCAGCTGCTTCTCAGACCCTGCACAATTTATGCACAAATCAAGCACTCCGCTTATTCGTTTATCTACCTCGCTATAAAATGATATTTATTTTTTATCTAAACATGTTGACTATTTTCTAAATCAAAACTTTGCTATCTAGCTCTATCTATCAGGCAAGTACCGGACTTCTCGCAAGTCTATTCTGTATGACCATGTACATGCCTTTATAGTTAGATATATTTAATCTGTGCATGTACATACATATGAATTCAATAACATACAGTAAGTTTTATATTACTCTGAAAGTTTTCTTAATTGTTGCTTAATTTATAACATTGCCGCTCACAGGTTCTACCACTAGTAACTCTTGTACTAACAAAGTACCATACGCAGAAGGCCACGAATTTTGAGATTCCAAGGTGTGCGTTTCTGTCCATGTACCCAAAAAAATAATTCAGTATTAGCAAGAACAGATCTGTGTCCGTTGATAGTTCATAGCGCAGCTCTTTAGAACCATTTAACCCAAAATATTGGGCAAGCGGAATCTCTGAATGAGTTTCGTCATGTCATACTCACATGTTTTAGTCAGTAAAGCACGGCATTCATAGAAAACAGTTCTTGCTATTTATTTAGGGTTTTAAATTTTAGCAAATATTGTAATTATATTAGATACTGTAGTAATAGATCTACAGTATACATTCTAAGTTTTATACTGATAAGATTCTAAAACCTGATGAACTTTACCGTGTCTAAAGAATGATTGATTGATTGATTGATATAATGTTTAAAATTCAATAGCTCCAACTTTGTGATGTCCTTATTTAACTCAACTGAGACTCCTTCTTTCAAAAATGCGACCCAATTCTAACTAGTCAATCCAGTCCTTTCTAAAAAAATGCAATCTCTAGTGTCACAACCCCAGCCCGTTCAGTCCACCCCAGGGGGCTAATGCCTAAAATAGCTTCAATTGCCAGCTTTACATCTAACTAATTTTAGTTGCATACAACTACGTGTTGACAATCGCAATATCAAAAACGAAATATTGATACAACAACCGTGCATCAGTTGGATTCCTAAATTGTGTGTAGTTCAACAATTATTGGTTTCGGATCCATTTAATTCTAGCCTCTCAGTACTAAACAGTATACATTACTGAATGAAAGCGGATAAAAATAAATTTATGTTCAGTCAGGCCCACTACCAACTTTTCAAGAACTTGTCATTAAAGCACGCACCACTGACAGGAGTGTCTGGTCTACTCAGCCGGTGGCCCGTGTGTCTGGCAATCCTCAGCTTGACTACAGGTCCGGTGTGTTTGAGGATCTCCACAGCCTGAAGGTTATTCTTACCGTGGAGACTTGTACCATCCACCTGGCAACACAACTTGAGCGATTGAACACCTGGACAAATCTTAAACATGTATCAATTGATGATATCCAGACTATGGATATTGGACTAAGTTCCAACTGGTTCGTAAGGGTTGGGAAAGAAAGGAAATTTGGTTATACACCACTCTTTAAAAGGGGAAGAGGCCAACAGTCAACAGTCAACAGTCTGAGTGTTCTTGTCAACCTGAAGAAAGATCTCTTCAAATTCATCACTAGCAGACCTTCCAACTTCTGAATTCCCCAAACCCTTGAGGTTTGAAAATGAACAGGAAAATACCTTGCGACTACTCTCTCAAACCTTGAGAGATTTACACAAAAGCTCCAAACTGAAGAAAATACAACACTAACTGTGGGTACTAGCAATGTTCAAACTACTTAGTTTTGTTTAACATTGTATATTTTTTTTGCCTTGAGTTCTTAGAGTTTGTGAGTGTTTCTCAACACTGATTTGTTCTACCATCTCAAGCATGAATATCCCAAGTTTTGTTCCCTTATGGCATCTGCAAATCCCTACAATGCATAAAACTGTTGCTCCAGTTGGAAGGTCTGCACAAGGTGGAATTAATGGGTGTGAAGAAACCCTGGCCTGTTTTAACTCCAAGTGATTTCAAGAGAATTCTGCTCAAACTGCTGAAGGAGATGCCATTCTTCAGGATAGAATTCAAAATATATTCCAGATACACTTGTAATGAAGCTTAGCTGTTCCTTAAAAATCCGATCCCTACGTACACCACCTGGGTTATAAATCAAGTGACAAGGACTTTGACACTGAGCAGTACATCAACACGTACAATGTACCTGTAACCACATTCACTTAACAGTCAGGTGAATTTTTATTGTCAGCATTAAAACTAAAACTGCATGTCAACTTCTCTTTCACATTATCTTCTCCAATGAGTACTTTTTGTTGTTGTTCTCGTGACGTAATGTTTTGGTAACTCCTTGCCCAAAGAATATAATGTGCAGAATTCCATGTGTGCCGATGTTAGAAGACTTGCAAGTAAAACCAAAACTTTAAACTAGTGATAACCATAAATTGTACCTCAACAATTTGATCATTGACTCTCACTCTTCCATCAGTTTCTGCCGCACTTCCTTCTCCAATGCTCTTGATGAAGATTCCAGACAGCTCCTCTGAAAACACACAATCAGATTGATCACGGCTTCTTCAAACTTTTCTCTTCAGACCATTGAATGATAATGTGGTACATGTAACTCGATTTGAACTCATAATAAAAACAGTTTGATGTTTTGAAACTTTTTTTCCTGAGGACTGCACAGATGAAGTTTTAAAAAATTCTTTTTCAATACATGGTCCCCTATAATTATGCTATAATGGAATACCTCACAATGTATTGACAATAATTTAATAGTCTTTAGGCAACTACAGGTGCCTGCTTTGAGACTAAATTTTAAAATAGTATTAAATGTCCTCACACCTGACGTCTTCTCCCCCACATAACCAGCAATGGTTATGCCTAGTCCTCTGCTGTCTTTCACAAGCTCCACATCAAAAGTTTCAATTTCCGTGTCCTCCTGAGTGGTGGAATTTATTAGTAAAACAGTTATAAAGAACTGAAAGTGACAATTTGAGCGCACCTTGAATCAAGAAACCTCTTCGTTCTCTAGTTTAAAATATCTAATGCTACTATTAAATAGCGGATAAATGTAGTTCTTGTAATACAGACATTACAAATGACTTCCAAAATGGCAAAAAAGCCTATAAACTAGATGCTGAGGGTAAAACATTATTTTCCAGCTCAGAGAATTAATGGCATTGTGGTAGCCGATTGTGAGTCACATTTTCTCACTACGAATACCTAGGTTACATTGTTGTGTTTTGTATTGCAAAGATCTTTTCCATATTTATTACAATGATGGTAAACAAATAAAAGTTTTACTCAGTTTTACAACACATGCAGAAAGTAGCAACATAAAAGTGTGTTCTAGAGTGAGCAACCTCGTGGTATCAACAACACAACTATGCATACGTCACAACTGTCCGCCGACTGGAAGTAACTAGTCCGTCTCTGAGTTGCATCAAGCCAATTCATTCAGAAAGCACCCGCTCTCCCTCCAATTATTTTTTACTTGCCAAGTCTCCCAACCTACTAGAAGTTACACTATTTGTTATATGTAAGATTAGCCGTGTAGGTGAAAAAAGACCTTGCTAGCAATTTCCCAGTGGTTTGAAAAGTCTCCTAGAATCGTCTGACATACTTATTAGGCTGTTTCTGTACTAAACACCTCTTCAACGGTCCCACACTTTGTTTTCCTTCCCACTTGAATCCAGTCCCCTTAACTCGCTCAGCCCCAAACACCATATAGGTCATACTGTATGAAATATTGCTTATTTCTCCTAAACTGTCTCCATATAGTTTCCTTGGAAACAGATTGAGAGAATTATATTTTTCATCTTAAAAAAATTGCTCTGTATGATCATTTGCTTTATTCTCATCACCAAACAACTTATTTTGTGTGGACATTGTAAGGAGAACTTAGATATCTGATAAACTGGCTGGGTCTGAAAGGGCTAAAGCTCTACTGGTTTTGCTTTCCTTGCCCATTACCCCACTAACATTCTAAAACAATAATTTCAATCTCTGCCAAGTAAATCAAAGCTCTGAATTTTACCTGCTCCCTCTGAGGGATGTCAGGAGGGGGTTCCTTGTCAATCACTCTTGCAATGACGAGCTTGACGTGTTGTCCTGCTTTTCTCAACACCTGTGCAACCTGTTCACTGCCCATGCCTCCGACATTGACCTCGCCTATCTGGAGAATGTGGTCTCCACTGTGCAGACGACCGTCCTGAGCAATTGACACAGATGGCAAGACAGTAAGCTGTACTGACAGTTCTCGATTCTAACAGCGACCCTCAACAGACAGAAAAGGGTCCCCAGTAGGTTTTGTGGGACATTATAATTATTGGAAGATTTTTCTTATTTTTACATCAGGATTTTGGATTCCAAGAAATAAACGTGAGATAAATTCAGAATGAACAGGCAGCAGGATTAAAATAAATGGGGGGAGGTCCCGAGAAGCCGCCGAGTTCCTCAGTCGAGCCAGGGCACAGCAAGCTCAAGCGGAAGCAGCTAGGTTTTCTCA